>PVIH01018000.1:0-39925 GCA_004025045.1 Sigmodon hispidus | reverse complement strand
AAGGATATACAGGGATGGAAAAAAAAATTCAGAGGGAAAGCTGAACACAAAGTAAATATATGTGTAGCAATCTTATTTGCATTATCACCCTTGATAAGTCATGCTTATGATTTTTATCTTCTTTATAGTTATTGTTAACTTATCAGCATTTTAAATTCATTTTACTGTTTTTCTTGATAAATACAAAATAAATAAAGAAAAAAATTAAAAAAAAAACAAATATAAAACTATCATTAAAAAAAAAAAGAAAAAAATTGGTGTCCCCAGTCACATCAGCTGTACAAATGAAGTTAACAATTCAAGCTATAAAACAAGCTAAGAGAAAATGCTAGTGGGTGATCATCTGAGTTAATTGTTTTCTGGACACTTCTATTTTTTGGAAAAATAAATAAAAATAATTCCATTAAGTATGAGAGTACTGTAGATAGCAAGTGTACCCACATAAATATGCAAATGTTCCTGTTAATTATATAACAATTAAAATAGACTTGCATTCAATGCAGTTGGAAATCATTGTGCATTATAATGATAATATAAACAAAATGACTTCTAAATCTAAAAATCAAATTAAAAATCCACAGTAGTTCTGCTTAATTATATGATAGCCAAGGGGTAGTGATTGATCAACCCTGCTAAAGAAAGTGCAGAGCAAATGAAGAAATTCCTAATAATTTGTCTACAGCTTTTAACACATTTCATGCAAATGATCTGAATTAAAGTCTTCTCTACTTACTCAGTTGAAACAGAAATGCAGCTTAAGGTACTGGAGCATTACTCCCCATGCTGAAGGATCTTCCCACCCTCCATCCTTAAGTCACAGAGGGAAGGCTTGTAGCATTATTCTCTGAGCAGTATTGAGGTCCATGAGAACTCTAAGGAGTGAACCAATGCTCATTCAAGCACATTGAGGCCTTGGGCACCGACACTTAGATGTCACTGGCAGTATTAGGAGCCCTCCCATATCCCTACCAGTACTTCTTTGACTGCCATGTGAAAACAAACACTAGGACTTAAATCTTGCTGAAGTTTCCTCAGTTATTCTATTTTCAAGAAATAGTTTTAAGCAAATGACAAAAAAAGAACTAGTTTTGGATCTTCTTATTAGTATTACTTGTGTTTCTGTGTTGGCTGATTTTATATCATTACACATGCTAAAGTCATATAAGATGAATAAACCTCAACTGAGAAAATGCCCCCAACAAATTCTCAAGTACAAAAGCCTGGGGAGCATTTTCATAATTGCTGATTTATGAGGGAGACCCCAACCCATCTGTGGGGTGTGACCCCTGGTCAGGTGGTCCTATAAGAAAACACATTGAGCAAGCCATGATGAGCAAGCCAGTAAGCAGCACCCCTCCATAACTTCTGCATCAGTTCCTGCTTCTAGGTTCTGGTCTAACAATTCTATCCTGGCTTCCCCAGCTGATGGAATACAAACAGTGAGATGGGAATAAATCCTTTCCTTCACAATTTACTTTTGCATGTGAGAACTGAGTACGTAAGCAGTGGTCATGTTTCTTCAAGTTCTTCCAAAGTCCTCCTGATTTGTATCTCTCTATCACCGAGTAGAAATGTTCTTTGAGCCAATGTTTTCAGAATAAAACCAAGTCAATATGGTTTTCTTATGGTGATTCATGGCCAAAGGGTCAACGCTTGATGTGAAAGCTTCCTGGTAGCTACATACTGACTGAAAATGGGAAAGAAAATCTGCCCTATGGAAGATTCTAACGGCTTTGTGAATCCTGCCTGGATTAGAGAGGAGAAAAAAGAGGAGGGGAGAGGGTGGGAGAAAGAGGATGAGGAGCTGTGAAGCAGGAAGAGGGGAGTATGAAGATGAACAGAGAGCAAATGTGTGTATCATCTGTTATTTTCAAATAACCCAGAAACACTGAAGAATACTGTGAGAAGCAAACCATAAAACCAAATTCAGTCATAGGCGGCATTGCCCATGACTCTAATAGAAGCTGACAGGCATTTATAAGAAAAACATTAATTATGAATTTGAATTTTTATTTCCATTAGTAGCAGATATTATTCAATCATTTAAAAACTATATCCTTGTCTGTGTATATATATGTATGTGTGTGTTGTGTGTGTGTGTGTGTGTATAGTTTATGTGATAGTTTGAGTGAGATTGACCCCCATAGGCAAATATATTTGTATGCTTGATCCCCAGTTGATGAGCTGTCAGGGAAGGATTAGGAGGTATGGTCTTGTTGGAGGAGATCTGTCCTTGTTGGAGGAAGTGTGTCACTAGGGGTGGAATTTAAGGTTTAAGAAGCCAACACTATGCCCAGTGTCTCCCTGTTTTGACTGCCTGTGGATCTGGATGTAGCTCATAACACTATTCTCTCTGACATGATGATAATGAACTATTCTGAAACTGTAAGCAAGCCTCCAATTAAATACCTTCTTTTTTAAGAGTTGCTGAGGTCTACAGAATCAGAAAAGATACAACTGACAGAGGACTGATTTCTAAAATATATAGAGAACTCAAGAAACTTGAGCCTCAAACCCTAAATAACCCAATTAAAATATGTGGTTCAGAACTAAAAAGGGAATTCTCAGCAGAAGAATTACAAATGGCTGAAAGGCACTTGAAAAATTGCTCAACATCTTTAGCCATCAGAAAAATGCAAATCAAACAACTTTGAGATACCACCTGACATCTGCCAGAATGGCTAAGATCAAAAACACAGAGGACAGCCTATGCTGGAGAGAATGAGGATCAAGGGGATCACTCCTCCATTGTTGGTGGGAGTGTCAACTTGTACAGCCACTTTGGAATGCAGTATGGTGGTTTCTCAGAAAACTGAGAATCACTCTCCCCAAGGACCCAGCAATATCACTATTGAGCATATACCCTAAAGATGCACATTCACACTCCAAAGGCATTAGCTCAACTATGTTCATAGCAGCATTATTTGTAATAGCAAGAACCTAGAAACAACTTAGATGCCCCTAAATGGAAGAATGGATTAACAAACTGTGGTACATCTACACAATGGAGTACTACTCAGCAGTAAGAAAAAATGATATCCTAAAATTTGCAGAAAAATGAATGGATTTGAAGAATATCCTCCTAAGCAAGGTATCATAATCCCAGAAAGGTAAGCATGGGATGTACTCACTCATTAGTAGACTTTAAGCAAAAAGCAAAGAACACCCAAGCTGCAAGCCACAACCACTGAACAGCTTAGGATCTGAAGGAACTTAAGAGAGAAATCCAGGAATTTCCCTAGGAAGAGAAAATAGAGAGGATCTTCCTAGCTAACTGGGAGCATAAGGGGCCAAAACCAAGAAGATATGGGAACAAATCATGAGAGAAGGAGATGACTGAGTGAAAGGAGCAACAGGGAGGTAGAAAAAAAACAGAGACAGAGATCTTAACATAGAAAGTCAGTGTGGGGTTGGAAAAAGACCAGGTGCTAGGGTTACCTACAAGAACTCACAGGATGTTCCTGGCTAGGTCTCCAACCAATAGTGAAGGTGTCGCCTGGACAGGACTTCCCCTATAATCAAATGAATAGCCACCCTAAGTGTCATCACAGAATATCCAACAATGAATAGAGGTAGAGGCATGGATACTTGGCTGAGCACTGGGCTGAGTCCCTGGTCCAGCTGAGAGCAGGGGAAGAGACTCTATATGAGCAAAGGGATTGGGACTATGAGGAAAATTCCCACAGTGATGGCCAGCTGGAGCTCTGGGGAGCTCAGTGAATTAAGAACAGCCACCAGGGAACCTTCAAGAAAAGGAGCTAGGCCCTCCAAGGATAGGCAACTCTCCACTGACATGGGCAGTATATGGAGCCTCAAAGAGAGGGAGCAGATTGTGCTTCTATGTGTGGACTGTCACTTTAGATACCATTCCCTCCAGAGGAACATCTAACCAAGTCCTGACATTAGGATAAGGAAATGGGATCTGCCTGGAACAGATGCCTAGCTGATCCACCTTGGGACTTCTTTTCCTTTTGGGGGAGGGGATGGGAAGGAGGGAGGCTCAAGGCTGACTGGGAGGGATTAGGAGGTGGAATGGAGGGAGAGCAAGGAGCAACATGGAAGAAAAAGGAATTTATTTTATAAATAAATGAAAATAAATTTTAAAAAACAGAACTACACATGATAAAGCAAAATTTTAATTGTAACAAAAACTAGTTAAAAGATAAATTATATTGTTGAAAACAAAATAACAGAAAAATGGCAAATATATTACTGTGGCATATTTAAACCACCCCCCCCCACAAAAAAAAGAGTTGCTGAGATCATGGAGCCCCTTCACAGCAATAGAACAGTGGCCAAACAGTTGATGTGTGTGTACATGTGAAGTCTGAAAGTTACTATTAGGTTTCTTCATCAGTTGCTTTGTATCATATATTTTAGCACTAGGTCTCCTATTTGACCTTGATCCCAGTAGTTTAGCCAGGCTGGCAGGCCAGTGAATTCCAGAAATCTGTCTATCTCTGACCACCCTACATTGGATTACAAATGTTCTGTTTTCACATGGGCAGGGAGCATCCATAGTCAGGTCCCAATGCTTGCATAACACTGTACTCACTGAGCCACTGGCCCAGTCCCATTGCTACATTAGGAATGAAACGAGAAACCATCATTCCTCTATGTGCCACCTGCTTAGATACAACCCCAATTGTCAGGATGTTTGTGATGGTTTGTGGCTCAAATCTCGTCAACAATAGACCCATCACCTACAAAATACTGAATTTCCACATAGTGAAGCTGACAGAGGACAGAATGAATAAATTTTAGGAATTAGTAAGTGATAAAAAACAACCCAGTATCAACTAATATTAAAAGTGGATCACATTGGTTCTGATGGATTGCTTTGCCTTCTTGAGTGTATTTGTGAAGTCTTTGAGATCACTTAATTGTCCAAGAAGATATAGGTAAAAAAAAAAATGTAATAAGTAGAAAATTCCAGGATTAGAAGCCAAATCTCTAACACTTTGGAAAGTAATCATTACCTACCATATATGCTTCTAAACTAGAGTGTGCATCTCAAAGGAAGGGAATTATAGAAGTTACATTTAGTGTGTGTGTGTGTGTTTGTGTGTGTGTGTTCTTGACATACTGTGGGTGTGGTCAGAGGAATACTAGCAGGTGTCAGCTCTTTCATTTGGCCACATGGATCCTTGGGAAAGAACTCAGGTAAGTGTGTTTGGCAGTAAGTGCCTTTACCTACAAAGCTGTTTCCCTACTTTAGCAGAGGGGAGTTTATTACAAATCCTTCCCTGATAGCAGGAGGATGGTAGATGGAAGAAGAAGAAATAAATCCATGAAGATCTTGAATGGGAAACGTCATGGGAATTGGGGAGGGACCTTCCTGTGGGATTATGCTTTTGTACTTTGTAAGTAATTGTTCCTCCTACCTGTTTAATAAAACACTGATTGGCCAGAAGGCAGACAGGAAGTATGGATGGGGCTAAGAAAATTCTGGGAAGAGGAAGAGCAGAGCAGAGATGCCAGACAGATGCAGAGGAAAAAAGGTGAAAATGCTCCAAGAAAAGGTACTAAGACACTTAGCTAATCATGGGTTAGTTTAAGAGTAAGAGTTAGCAAGTAATGTGCCTGAGCCATAGGCCAAACAATGTAATTAATATAAGACTCAGTGTGATTATTTGGGACTGCTGGTCCAGATCTTGAGGGTAGCCCCAGCCAGATGCTTACTATAGGAGCTAGACAGCCTAGATATTAATAGACCTTGTAACCCATGCTTTCCCTTTAAGCAGCCATGCTTCAGGCCAGTGCTGAATCATAGTTCAATATCAATTTATTTTAATGTAGCTGAGAGCCCACTCTTCTGTAACAGAGTGCTCTTACCTGAACTCATTTAATAGTCTTTGAATTCTGACTGCATTTGATATTCATGAATTTTTATTGATGTTTAAAATCAGTAAAGGTAATTTTCCATGTCTATGTAAACTTTCTAAAATCTATAATAGTAATGAAACAGAAAAAGATCCTTACTAGAAAACTCCAATAGGATTAAGAACAAAATGTCTCAATGCCATTTTAGAGGTGTCTAAAACCTGTATCCACATACTTTATCAAATTTGGACCTTGCATATATATTGTTTTAAATCTTATTGCAATTTGGTGAGAAATAGTACAAAAGAATTGAGACCTAGTTGTTGAACTATGAAGTTATTAGTATATGAGCCACTGTATAATAACAGAACAAGCTCTTATCAGTCAAGAAACTTCAAGAAACTTATGACATGAGCAAGAAAGATTAGAAGACTGCTTTACAGAAGCAAGCTACAGAGATGTGTGTGTGTGTGTGTTTATGTGTGTGTGTGTGTGCACATTTCACTTTGGCATATGCATGTGTGTGCATGTGAATGGAAGCACATATGTGAACATGTTGTGGAGACCAGAAATAAAGATTAAGCATCTTCTGCTATTGCTCTCTATAATATTGTTGTTGATTATAATCGTTATTATTATAATTTTGATTTTATTATGGGACAGGCTCTCTCACTAAACATGGAACTCATGAATTTGGCTAGGCTAAATGGTCAGTAAGATTCAGGGACCAGTCTGTCTCTGCCTCTTCTCTCTCAGCTCTGAGAGTAGATATACCCATTGCTATGCATAGCTTTTGCATGGGGTTGGGGGCTTGGAACACAGATTCTCATGCTTGTATAGCAGGTATTTTATCTACAGCATTGTTTTTTAAATAAGTTATTCTTCCAGATGGACTAACATATTTATCTACTAGTTATCACTCACTGTTAAAGAATGTACAATGATTGCATGGCTATGTGTGTGGGATTCACACAGCCACATCTATGTCTCATATAGTCCTGATAAATTTTTCTCTAATATTATTTATGATGAGTGTGGTGGGGTAAGATAAGGAGAGTGAATAATGATAGCTAGAATACAAAGAGGGATGATGCTCAAGAGTGGCCTTACGTTTGAAACTGTTCTCAGAAATATTAGTCCTGTGAATGAAATGGACTTGTAAAACCTATCATAGCTTGTGTATTTTATCATGTGTAGACTAGCTGCTGTTTGAACTATATCTTAAGCCTAGACATGTGTGTGCCTGTGCCCTATCAGTCTTTAACAAAACTCTGATTTCATTTTTATTTCTAATTCTTGCATCTAGATTTCTATCTTTCATGTGTTCTGTACTGTCCTTATTCAAAAGAGACTGACCTATGTTCTTCTCCTTCTCTGTCTCCCTCCATCTTTCTTTCTCATTCTCTTTTCTTTTCCTTACCTTCTCTCTTCCCCTTCCTTCTTTCCTTTATTTTTCTTCATACCTAGATTTTGCTGTATAAAGTTTGTTGCCCATAATCAACTAAGATCCAAAAGATTTTAAATGGAAAATTCCAGAACAATTTTGACTTAACAATTTACTGTTATTTGTTGGCAATTTTAAATTAAACTTTAGCATAGATATGTCTGTATAGAGAAATGGTCATAGTACATGTGAGGTTCAGCCTATTCATCCAGAAGAAAATGGGGGAGTATGTAGTATCTCTTTTTATATTTCCAAGTCTTTGATAAAGTTTAATGTCTTTTATACAATGAGAAATTAACAATAATAATGATAAAACAATTATAAAATATCTTTTAATAAATGTTATATAAATGATAGTTTTAAGATTTATTTATTTAATATGCATGAGTGAATATATATGTCTAGTTAACATGCATGCACTGCCCTTCAAGGACTAGAGAATGGTATTAGACCCCTTGGAACTGGAATAATGGGTGCTTAGGAATTGTCATGGGGGTGTTGGGAAATGAACCTGGGTCCTTTCAATAGTCCAAGTGCTCATAACTAATGAACCATTTACATCTTCCTATTCTTTTCTTTTTTTTTGTTGTAATGTCAAAATACATTTCTTCATGCCTGAAGAACTGAGGTTATTGACACAGCCCTTGAATGTTATTGGACTATCCTGTAAGAGTTGATTGACTCCAAGTATTAAAACAGTCTCTCATATAACAAAGATGGCACTAAATGATGAT
This sequence comes from Sigmodon hispidus, assembly GCA_004025045.1. Taxonomy (NCBI): domain Eukaryota; kingdom Metazoa; phylum Chordata; class Mammalia; order Rodentia; family Cricetidae; genus Sigmodon; species Sigmodon hispidus. Next base: position 31,924 of record PVIH01018000.1, on the reverse strand, counting down.
TATAAACGTAGCTTATTCAGAACTGAGATACTAAGCAGAGGGATGGTTCACATCCATGCAGGGATGGAGAAGGACTGCACACAGTGAATCATGAAACTCAAAACAGTGTGCAGCTTAAACTTCAGTTTTAAAAGAAAATGATAAAAAGTAAAAGTGATGCCATACCTCTAGAATTTTCCAATGAGCAGGTCTATATCACAGTTGACCATAGTGAATAAGTAAAGCCACAGGACACAAAACCACAGAGAAAGGGGACAGATGCTATGGACTTCTCTATCAGATAATGTTATCAGTCTTTCTGCACTGGAGATTTTGTATTTTTGTTGAAAAGAAAAAGGCCCTAGTGCTCCTTGTAGGAGGTGGTGTCATCTCTGATAAGCTTTGCCCAATGAAGGACGCAGGAGAAACTGTATTTACCTTCAAATCCTCTCCTGTAGAGTTGCTGTTAAAAATACACAGTGTGAACAGTGCCCAGTGGCCTGACCAAAATAACTGATGATTCGAAGATAATTCTTTTCATCATTTCCTGTAGGAAAACATCTCTGGTGGGGATGATGGACTGGCTATTTTTCTTGTCAAGATTTATAAGAAGTTGAATTAATTAACATTTGAAGCATATTTTCTCTCTCAGGGAGAACTTTAATAAACATGGTTTTAATGAGTACCCAATGCTGTTAACCTTTTATTGCAATGCTCTCCTGCATTCAAGGTTTTAGCTGCAAGGGTTTTGAATGTCTTATATACAAAGATTGGACAAGAAAAAGGGAATTTAGGAAATTTTTAAAAGATGGTAGATTTTCCTGCTGCACACCTGAGGCCCCTGTGTTCAGCATCAGGCAGTCTCTTTAATGATAGATAGCTCTGATTCTAGCTTTCTGTTTGACCCACTTCTGTCTCTGGCTCATATTTAATTGAACGGCATTATGTTGTTGCTTTTGTAGAAATCGAACAAATCAGAGTGCACTGTTCACAGGTTCTTGTTGCAAGCAGTGATATGGACCACCTCCAGGGGTAGTTAAGTGAAACCTTCCTCCATTTCTCCATTTTCATTTTAATTACTTTCGGGATATTATTTTGTTTTAGGGACTGAGAGTGCACATGCCACAGTGTGTGTATACATCGGTCAGAGGACAGCTTTTGAGATATGGTTCTTTTCTCCCACCTTGTGGGTTCCAAGGCTTGAACTCAGGTCTCCAGGGTAGGTTGAAAATGCCTTTACCTGCTGAGACATCTCATTGGCTGACCCTTCTCTCACTTCCTGCAATGTCTTCCTCTCTCTACCTCTGGCCCAAAAAATCCTCAGCTGGGGATACATTTTCTTATTTTACCATTTACTTCATTGCAACTTATCCTATCGGTTTATGGCCCACAGAAGCCTCCAGGCATTTCAGACCTAGGACTCAGACCTAGAAGCTGAAGCTGTGTGGCACCTGGAAACTGAAAAATCCAATATGATTTTCTAAAATATCTAGGTAAGACGTGCCTGTCAGCAGAGGAGGTCTGTGCCCTTGAAGGCCACACAAAGTGGCAGAATATCTTAAAGGGACTGAGCTGATTGGCCATCTCCCACCCAGAAAAGGCATTCCTCCAATCCAGGCAAGGACAGAAAGGGATTAAAATGAAGAGACTGGACATGTACCTTCCACCATCTGCTTCCCTGGGGAACAGAGGTTCTTTGTTCAAAGAAAACAGGAGAATCAGAGATGAGTATGCCTTTTCAACAGAATCATTGCTCAGACAGTTTAGTTTTCAACTTACTTTTATGTGCACAGAAATGAAAGCCCATCCCAGCAGTGGGAATAAAATAAAAAATCATCTGGAAAAATGAGAAAGATATAGATCACCATGCATGCCATACTGCTTTAAAAACATCAACAGGTATTAAGTTAGACCGGGTCCCAGCACTGAGAAGGGAAAGTGGACACAGAGTCCCACCCCCTACCAAGAAGTTTTCAGCAATTGGTAATTCTGGACAAGGAAGAAAATCACTTTTTTTCAAGGAAGTCCTGCTGGGTGTATCAACCACACTGCAGGGTGGGTCCTACACCCAGGAGTAGCAGCCATCACAAAACAACCTCAATGGTATCATCCTGGACTTTTTGTTTGAATTTGCTTTGTTTTAGGATTTTTGTTTTGTCTTATTGATTGTTTGCTTGTTGATTTTCCTTGTTTTCATAAACATAAAGTTGGGTGCACACTTAGAAGGTAGAGGCAGTAGGTTTAGGAGTTTAAGGAGTTCAAGGCCATCCTCAATTATGTAAGTCTGAGGAAAACATAGTATACAATATAGCATGTATCAAAATAAGTAAACCAATTATTTATTTACACTTACATAAAAATTCAATTTATATTTGTTTATATTTACTTATGATTTATTAGTAATCAGTAAATAATGTGTACTTCTATTTTATATGGCTATGTACAAATGGTCCCATAAAATTTCTTACACGAACAGGAGTCATAAGTAGATTTAAAATTTTCTGCACTGGAAAAGCAAATATGGAAGGGTTTGGAGGGGGAGAAACAAATGTAATTAAATTATAGTCTCAAAAATAAACAACAATTCAGAACAGAGCCAAGACTGACATCCCCCACTACAGGTCACATTGGCTATTGACACCCCCTACTATAGGTCCCATTGGCTTCACCAATAGTGGTGTCTGAGAAGCCTATAATGTTTATTTCGCTTCCAGGTTTGATATTACATAGCATACCTCAAAAGCCTATATTTTAAACTCTAAGTAGACATATATTAATGAACTACAAACAATTTAGAATGTATGTAAGTGGTTCTGAAGACTGGACTGTACCTGAGGCTATAGCTCAGTCTGTAGACTGTTTCCATAGCTTTGATCCCATCACTTTATAAGATGGTGTGGAGGCACTCACTGTGTAATCTCAGTACTGTGGAGGCAGAGGCAACAGGGTCTGAAATTCAAATTCATTCTCAGCTACATAGAGAGTTCAAGGTCAGCCTGGCTTGGAGATACTGTCTCAACATATGACAACAACAACAATAGTAGTGATGCTGATGATAATAATAATAAACTGAGTTAATATGAACAATACCCAGGTTTATCATAAAAAAGAACATTAAATGTATTCTGTAAGCTTTTATATAAAATAGAGGGAGAAAAAGTAGTTGAGAAAGGGTAAAAATGTTTTATGTGTGAATTTCTGATCTTTGCCTCATGAAACTGAAATAACTAGAATTTGAGGAGAGAGAGAGAGAGAGAGAGAGAGAGAGAGAGAGAGAGAGAGAGAGAGAGAGAGAGAGCGAAAGCCTTTAGAAACTATGTGGTGACAGTGCCATCTGGAGTTTCAGTGTGAATATTTCACAGTAGCCAAAGGCCGACTTCAATTTTCCACTTCAGAAACAGGTTCACACTTAACCAAGGATGGTGAACAGTTTCCATTGTGTAATTTTTTTTTAAGGAAAATCCAGAGTGCATCTTGTTGTATCTTGTCAGAGACAAAGGGATTTCACAGAGCTTGGTCCCAATAAACTTCTCAAGAGCAGCCTTTGCACGAGGCTGTTGATGAAGGGATGTTAAGATTCTATAGCCCCTTTCAAGAAGGGTATTATTATGAAATGTCAATACTTCTCAGATTTTAATGTGTGTGTCAAAATTAAGATTCTTGTTAAAATTTGGGTGCTGACTCAGTGGTGCCATTGTTGGATGTTAGAGTCAGCCATCCTGAAAAATTGTACACCCACATTAAGCTTGAGAAAAATTTAAAAAGTGTTTTAAGGCACAGAATCAGAACCAAAAACAGCTTCTGAGTTGTGTGTCTCACATGAGTCATAGTACAGAGACAGATGCCTTGGTGTTTGAGTTTGAATTTTAAAATGGTGGGTCAGAGGCAGGCAGCTTAAACCAAAACTGGTTTCCAAAGCCTCACAAGACTCGGTATAAGAAACTTGCTCATGGAGTTATGAAGTGTATTGCTCTTTGGGTGAATCTGAATGTATTTCTTTTGGATGTTTTAAATCACCCTTATATGAATAAACAATGGTTTCTGAATGTTTGGTAGAATCCACAAGCAATGGAATCTGAACCTCAGTTACTTTTTTTTTCTTGGAATTTTATCTGTTTAGTTTCTTTAATTGCTGTTCGTTTTATTCAGGTTATTTATATTCCCTTTGTTCAGTTTCAATACTTGGATATTTTTTTTTAAAAAAGTGCCCATTTTACATAATCCATCTATTCCATTTTACATAGCAAACTTTGGTTGTTGATATAAATTGCCTTATACTATTCCCTTACACATTTGTGAGTCACTTAAGGAAAGGTTACTTTCAGAGAAATATGTTATTACCACCTAAGGCTATATTAATACATTCAGCAATGCCCACACCTGGGCTATATGTATTTCAGCAATTTATCCAGATTTGCACTGCCAGATTACACCATCATATTTGTTCTGGCAAAGAAATATTTTAACGATTATTCTATATAGAGCTCACTATATTCTTCATCTGCTTTCCATCTGTGATCAAAGATTCACCATGGGCTTTCACAGCATATAATAACTACACTTCTTTACTCCTTTGAACACCCAGAACTAGAAATTCATTAAACATTGTGATGATATCAGCATTTTCTTTCCACCCTGGAGCATGTTTCGTTTGTCATTGATCAGTATGCACCAAAAGCAATATGGTATTAGTTCATTAGCAGTTAGACTGCACTGATCTCAAATTTCAAGGACTGGTAACATGGAGGAAAACAATAGAAACTTGCCTTCCTCATCCTCTGCTAATGTAAAAAAAAGTTATGGAACTTGATAGGATATGATATCGGGTTGGAATAGTGTTCCCCAACCCCGCCCCATTTCATGGTAACTCTGTTTAAGCCTTTAGACCCCTTTTATTTAACTACATACTTTAGGGAGTTTCTAAAAAATAGTTAAGCTTCCTTGTGGCTATTTAAAAATGAGCTCATAGTGTTAGCTATCGCTCCCTGTTTCCTGTTCTCTACCCTACCCTCCCATCCCCCACCCTATTTAATCTTGTTCTAGGAATTTATGTTGAAGGGAAGATGGAGGGGGAAGACTGTCAGAACTAGAGGTGCTAGTTACCTTAAATGAGATATAGTTTTTCAGACATACAAAGCTGGACTCATGGAGACCGTGACAGCATGCACAAAGCAAAATCCCAGTTGGAAGAGAAGTTCTACCTTAGCTACGAAACTATTGGCCATTGATAGCTGCTGGCAGAGGGAACGTTATTTCTCTTCAATGGTGTGATGCTGTGTATGTTAACCATACCCCTGGGCAAGCATCAGCCTCAGTACTCATCAGTCACACATGTTGGACTCCTGGTGTTGTTTTGCTGTTTTTGTTTATTTTTTTAAGAGAAAGGGGGAAAACCCATAAAGTTGGGTGGGTAGTACATGAAATTCTATTTGGTGTTATAATAAAAACCCGGAGCTAAATATTGGGGAAAAGCTAAAATATCAGAGAGAAATAAACCACAGCCAATTGTCACCCAGCCAATTCCTCAAGCCTGTCTCCAAGAATCCTTTGACTCCAACCTCTCTGTTCTCAGCCAAAAAGGGAAGTGGCAGGGGAAGCTGAACTCCTTCCTCTTCTCTTTCTACCCACTATCTCACTTCCTGGTTCAATTTTTCTAGAGCTAGGATTAGGGGTGTGTACCACCACTGCTGGGCTCTGTTAGGCTTTGAACTCAAAGAAATCCAGATGGATGTCTACCTCTCAAGTGATGGGTTTTAAGTTGTGGGTCACCATTCCCTGACTCTCAGGACTTGGCTCTGTGGTTGATTCTGTCCTTTGATATTCCAGAGTATTTTTATTAAATATTCAATATATCAGCACAGTGTAGAGAGCAAAAGAAGAACCTGGGAGGGGTTGGGAAGGAGAATAGATGTAACCAAAATACATTGTATAAAATTCTCAAAGAATAAATAAAAATATTATTAAAGAAAAGAGTTACAAAATGCTTTGGAGGAGTATATCATCTGAATGCCAATAGCTCATTAAGATTTCTCAAAATGTCTAGGTATTTTTTTACAGTCTAATGATCTTGGAGAAATTTGAATTCTGTTACAGAAGGTACTCTAAAATGTTTGACCCAGAAAGATCATGGAGTCAGGCTTGCTAATTAGGACAGATGCTTCAATTAGAAAAGCAATTTCAGGACACTCTACTTAGGAAGCACTACTGTGCTGTTCTGACCTCACTGGCCCATAAGCTCCAGTGAGGTGGGGACAACTGCTGTCTGCATTGCTTGGATCTGTGAAGCCAATCCTAAGGATGCTTTCAGAAGAATGACAGGGAGAGACAAGAGAGAAATTCAGGTCAGAAGGCTTGTGTTCTTTTTCACATCGTGCAGCTTCCTTCACTGACACACCATAGAATCCTTTGTTGAAACACAAATTCTGTATGTGTTGAAAATAGGTATGTAGACAATGGCAAAGACTCTGTTGAAAACAGACCAGACCACAGTAACAGTACCACAGAAAAATGGAAGAGAATTTTCTGGCATAGGGATTGGCAAATTGAGAACTTGGTAAAGGTAAAGGAGGTTTTATTTCTTTTGTTTTTGTTGTTTTTCCACCCTGGAATCTTGACTTTGAATTCTCAAGACACAAAATCAGAACTTTAAAAATGATTAAAGTCCCTAAGCCAACATTTTTTAAACATTTTCATGGTAGTTAACAATTTACCAATGTTTCACTTGCATTTTGAATGATGATAAAACTGAAATGCAGGAAAATCATTATGACAGAAACCAAAACAACAGTTTTCTGGATACCACCAGAGTTCATAGTATTAAAATCATGCATGATAACTTAGACTACATATTTGCCCAGAAATCATACAGTGCTTTATTATCTTATGGATGATCACAAGAATTGAGATAAAAACTATGTAATTTATGAGCTTCTTTGTAAATCATCTACTGTATCAGCTATAGTAATCGTGCTATTAAGCAGAACATTACAAGATGAAATATTAAGGATCTTGTTTATATATCAAACAATGGGGTTTTTGACCAGGCCATCTTCTATACACTGGCAAGCTTGAGGCTTGTGTAAATGGGAAAAGGTCTTCACCAACCCTCCATCTAACAGAGGACTTATGTCTAAAATATAGAGAACTCAAGAAACTAAAGGTCACAAAACCAAATAATCTAATTTAAAAATGGAGTACGGAGCTAAATAGTAAATTCTCAACAGAAGAACTTCAAATGACTGAAAGACACTTAAAGAATTGCTTAACATCCTTAGCCATCAGAGAAATGCAAATTAAAACAGCTCTGAGATACCTGTCAGAATGGCTCAGATCAAAAACACAGATGACAACTTATGCTGGAGGGGATGTGGACCAAGGGGAACACTTCTCCATTGCTGGTGGGAATGTAAACTTGTACAGCTAGTTTGGAAATTAATATGGCAGTTCCTCAGAAAACTGGGAACAAATCTACTCAATGATCCAAAAATACCACTGTTGGGCAGGGCATATACCCAATGGTTGCACATTCTTACCTCAAGGGCATTATCCCAACTATGTTTATGGGAGCATTATTCACAATAGCCAGAACCTGGAAACAACCTAGATGCCCCTCAACTGAAGAATGGGTTAAAAAAATTTGGTTCATTTACACAGTGAAGTACTTACTACTCAGCAGAAAAAAAAAAAGATATCCTGAAATTTGCAGGCAAATGAATGGATCTGGAGAGCATCATCTTGAGTGAAGTAACACAGACCCAGAAAAATAGATACAGTGTGTGTTCTCTCCTAAGTGGATTTTAAAGGTAAAGCAAAGGATAACCAGGCTACAGTCCACAACCTCTGAGCAGCTAGGTAACTTAAGAGAGACATCCATGGATCCCACTGGGAAGGGGAAATAGAGAAGATCTCCTGAGTAAATTGGAATCATATTGAGGAGCAAGCAAGGGGAAGTGGGAAGAGATCATGAGAGAATGGGATGCTTTAGTCGGGGGGAGCAACAGAAAGGGAGAACAACAAAATAAATATCTTGATAGAGGGATCCATTGAGGGTTTAGAGAGAAACCTGGTGCTAGGGAAACACCCAAGAACCCACAAGATGACCCCAGCTAGGATGTTAAGCATTAGTGGAGAGGATGCCTGAACTGGCCTTTCCCTATAATCAAACCTTCCTAATTGCCATTATAGAACCTTCATTCAGCAACACAAGAGGCAAAAGCAGAGATCCATCGCTACGCATCAGGTTGAGCTCCTGGTGCAGCTGAAGAAATGGAGCAAAGAATATATGAGCAAAGACATCAGCATCATAATGAGGAGACCCATAAATGGTTGACCCAAGCTATTGGGAGCTCACTGTCTCTGAAATGACAGCTGAGGAAACTATGGAATGGATCTAACCCTCCAAATATAGATGACAGTCAAATGGCAGGAGCAATTTGTGGATCCTCTTGAAGTAGGATCAGAGTATATTCCCAGTGTATGAATCTGCTTCTTGGAGCCCATTCCCTACAGAGGAATACCTTACTCAGCCTGGATACTCGGGGGAGAGACTTGGTCCTACCACAACTGGATATGCCCAATGGAATTGACTTACCTTGAGAGTCCTTGCCCTCTCTGGGGAATGGATGGAGGGATGAGGTGAGAGAAAGCTGGGGGAGGACTGGGAGAAAGGGAGGGAAGGGGAGCAGTGGAAGGTATGGGCAAGAAATTAAATAAAAATTAATTAATTAATAAAAAAGAAACATAAATAGATTATACTTGGAAAAAAAGATGGAGTCAGGCACTAGCTAGATGTGTGTCTTTTATTCACGAACTCTCTGCTTTCTGTCAGCAACTGGTCCAATGATTATGCATTTATGCAACTACCAAAAGATAGTTTTTATTAATTTATAATTATTGGGCTCTTTAAAAATCAGAATGTATTCTAAGATATTTGAAAACATAATCTGTACAATAAATGTTATTATTGACACTAACCCAAATGCTTTTTGAAAAGAATGTTTTATACTTAACCAACGATCTTACACAGTAGCTAGATTAATTTACTGCATTTCTCCTTAAACATAACATTTTCTAATTAAAATCAATAATTTCACACTTATGTAGAAGATATTGACCAGAGAAAATGTTACAGTGATATTTTATTTTCTGCCCATTTCAAAATAACATATCATAGGCAGAGAGAGATGTAGGTTATTTCTGGTTTCTGGGTTAGTGCAGAAATGACAGTTGTGGTGTTTATTTAAAAATATCTATGTATCATCATAAAAACAAGGAATGCATAAATGAATCAAAGATGGACTGAAATAGATACTAAAAGTTCTAAACAGTTAAAAGCATAACTCTATAAAGCATGTTAGCCTAACATCTCTCCATAGTCAAATTTTTATTTACCTTTCCATATTAATATAACATAATCATGGCATTCAAAGTAGGTAGGAAATAAGAACATAATAAATAGAAAACTTAAGATTAAAAAAAATAGAGATTAAATAATTAAGAAAAATAACTGACATAATCAGAAGCAACTGCTTTTTTTCCCTTTAAAATAATGGCATATTCACAAACAGCTACCCAAAGGTGACCTGAATGAGAACACCCATGAATGTGCTACTGGAAGGAGAAAAGACCTTAGAGCCTCTACACTAGACAAAGAATTATAGACAACAAAGGAATGCTGGGAACGGTGAAGTAGTCTTCCCAGGGGAGAGTGCATTAATTTGTTATTCAGTGCCAAATGGTGAGCCCTGACAACATGCACACAAGGAGCATTGCATGGACTGAACAGGTTGGATTTATATATTTACACACACACACACATAGAGAGAGAGAGCTAGAGAATGCTCTCACATGTAAGTGTATATATGAGGAAGTACAAACACAGAACCATAGGCATGAGTGTACAAACATGAGCATGTAAACACCATACTTACTATAACACATACACACAGTTTTAACTGTTTTGCTTTGTTTTAGTCGAATTGTAATCCAAAAACCAATATTTTAGATGTCTTTAATAAAATGTATTGTATTCATTATTATATTGTGTGCATATGAACGCATGAATTACGTGTGTGAGAGTTGAGCACATATGTGGCATATGATGCATGTAGAAGTCAGAGAATAATTGGGGAGTTAGTTCTCTGCTTCCTCTGTGGGCTCTAGTGACAGGACTCAGGTCATCAGGCTTGCATGACAAGCACTGTTAGCCATTTAGTGCTCTTGCCAGTGGTAAAATCTATATTTCTAAATGATTTCTTTTTTTTTTTTTTTTTTTTTTTTTTTTTTTTTTTTTTTTTTAAAAAAAAACTTTTTATTTATTTATTAGCCTTGGTGTTTGCCTGGAACTGGAACTACAGACAGTTGTTAGCTGCCATGTGGGTGCTGGGAATCGAACCCGGGTCCTCTGGAAGAGCAGACGGTGCTCTTAACCGCTGAGCCATCTCTCCAGCCCCTTCTAAATGATTTCTTCAGATAACTCTTCCACATCCATTGGGTCACTTTCTGAGTGCAGTTCTGGCTACTTTAAATGGTCTTTTGGAACCACTGTTCTCTCAAAGTGGTTTTGGATTAAGTAAGTATCGACCAGGTCCTTCTGGCTTTCTCCTTCACTCTTAGGAGGCTATTATATTACTCTGCTTCTAGCTGAGTTAAATATTTCTTGGAAAGCCTCGGTGGCCCCACATGTTTCTATTTTGTGATGATGCTCATTGCCCCGTGTGTCCTGGGAAGAGCCTCTTTTCATTCTCCTGCTGTATGGAAAAGCATCCAGCAAATCTCACTCAAACATTTCCATAAAAATGTGTTTATCTACATACATCACTACCATGCTGTTCTCACAGCTGGTCTTTTGGCCTGCATGGCTCTTGTGCTTTGGATGTTTCTCCAGATCTATTTCCAAGGTGATGAGGATGCTGGGATGCCTGTAGCGCTGGGCCTAGACATTCTCCAATAATACCACTCACCCTCACCAGGGTCTGACTGCATCAACTCCTTTTCCCATCCATACAGTTTTCCAGCAAAGCTCTCTGGCCTTCTACTTGTAAACATTTTAATACAGGAGGAAATGTGGCATTTAAGTCCTCTGATAAGCCAGCCAGCCTGAGCACCCTCTTCTACAGATATATGAAGGCTTCATCTGCATTTTGACCCCCATACCACAGTCAGTTTGATCTGTGGTTGGCCAGTGTTTTTTGGCAATGAATACCTCTTCTCATTTTATACATTAGATCTAGGAAATTAAGTTAAATTGAATAAAGAGAAAAAGCAAAACAATCCCTAAGGCTACAATGAAAATCAATCACCCCCTGGCTCTGTTCAGTGAGGATTGGAATCTTGGACTGCCAAATGGCAGATTTGTTATGCCCTATCCACATCATGGAAGGCTCCTTTAGCTCAACCAGACAAGTCAAAAAACATCCAACACTGAAGACAATATGTTAAATTTTAGGGTGGATATCCTAACTATAGGACTCATAGAATCTGACAAAAGATGTTTTTGAACAGCATTGCATAAAACTCTGAAGCAAATAATACTCCTGTAGGCAGAATTTTCCTGTCCTAACTGCCTGCTCCCAAATAACTGGCAGCTGCTTCCTAAATAATTGACTCAGAGAGTTAATATAAATTATAAATGTTCAGTAAATAGCTGAGGCTAGTTATCAGCTCACCCTTACACTTAAATTAGCCCATACTTTTTAATATATGCTTTGCCGCAGGGCTTGGTACCTTTACTGAGTACAGCAAACTTATCTTGCTCTCTCTGCATCCTCTGGCAACTCTATCATGCTGCCTCTCTTCATCCCAGTATCCTCAGTTTAACTGACCTACCTAACTTTATCCTTCCTTGCTATAGGCCAATCAGCTTCTTTATTAACCAATGAGAGTAATACATATTCACAGTACAGAAGAATTATTTCACAGTACACCCTCTGCTTAGCTGTTACTAATAGTATGAAGACATCACTGTAGAAATAGGTCCCTCTCACATGCCTGGTGAGCAGGAGGCTCTAGGTTCAAACCTTAGAAATCATCACTAAAAGCAAAGAGACTAATTCTCAAACCAATGTACATTGCATTCATTCTGAACTCCAAACCCTGATCTCCACCTATTACAGGTATTTGTTTCTATCTGGACATCCACTTAATGGCTTAATGTGGAAAATAGTAACACAAAAGCAAAAGGAGACTAAAGAAAGGCAGATCACAGCTTGTTGATGTTCTATGGAAGCAGCTGAAGAAAACATTAAGGATGGTCATAGAAGTGGATGCTGCACACTCGTCCATCCATATATTCAGGTATATGTTTTTTCATCACTCTGGGACATGGGGATCAATGAACACGATTCTCACAGTGGAGAGACAGGAAGTACATAAAAGCCACTGGCACATACTTAACTATCAAATCTACCCCATACATGAACTGTTTTAATGAGGAATATTACTGTAGGTGAAACTGTTTTCTTCCATTTACATAGTAAGAAGTGTTTATATGCAAGAGATTTGTCTAACAATCTATCCAGATCTATAGACCTGTTTAGTTTCTGAGTTTTAATATAAAGTCAGACATCTGCTGCCATGAGATACCCAAGCTTACAAATATGAGAGAAACCCCAAGTTGATGCCATTAATAAAAAGATTAAATCCTTCCTCAAATTGGTGAACAAAGGGCTCCTTTGTAGAGGAGTAATGCTTCAGAGAACTTGAGAATGTAGAGCTAGCTAAGTGAAGAGTAAGTAGGGATGCCTTTCCCCTAACATGGGATGATGTTGCTCTAAATCATTAAGAGGATATATTTAAAGAACATAAGGTAAGAATGGACAGCAAGGAGATTTTGTGGGGTGGGTGGTAGAGAGGCCTGTGTTGGAGATGAATACCAAAGGAAATATCAGATCTTATAGAATTCAGTAGGTCGGGGATTTATGCCCAGTCACATAAGGGTTAGCTTTTACAACACTCTTCAGGAAAAAACTACACTGTCTCTAAACTCATCAGCAAACTCAAGAATTGGAACAAGAAAATATCTACTATAGTAATGAGCACTCTGGCTTCCTACATATCCCAGCTTGAATTAACAGCTAAAATCAACCCAGCCATTCAAAATATCCTAGGAAATTCATCTTTTAGCATTCAGAGAATTTGTGGAGTTCATATAAGGAAAAATTCACACTATGTAGAGGCAAAATGCCAGATACTACCTGCATGTATCTTCCATTCCCACAATAATAAATCAGTAGAAAACAATAGTCACCACACCAAAGGGGTTGGGGGGACATAATAACGTAAGTCTAATGAAGAATAATGAAGCCTGAGTCAAAAACACAGAAATGCTCATCAGTCAGGGAAACTACCAGAGCAGTCCACAGAATAAAGGGCATAGAGAATTATAAAGAAAGAGATGTCATGCTGGTGAAGTTCTGTTCCCCAGTCCTGAACAGAATACTGAAGCCTCTGTAAGAAAGCTGACAGCATCTCAGGATGTACCAGGCACTCTTCTCTGGACTATGAACTTAATTTCCTGATTTAGAAGAAAAGATAAACACAAGGAAACATAAAGAACAGCACAAGGTAATTATAAGCAGAAGTATCATAATTGACTAGAAGATTCAGACTACAGGATACAAAGCAAGGGTGAGAGTCCCTTTCAGACTTTTAAGTAAAGATATGGAAGCTAACAAAAAGAAAAAATCTTTATTGGGCAACAGTAGTCAATTATACATTAACTATTATTTCTAATGGAAGAAAATATAAATAATAAATTGGAACATACTGATTTCTATTATTCCATCTACTGTGGCATGTTGTGTCTGTTGTGGAATATATTAATGGATGAATAAAGGCATCCAACCTTCATGCAGTAACTGGAGGTTTAGGTCATTATTTTTATACTTCTTTGCTTTATTTTTGGATTTCATTGCTAGTATGCAGCATACAATATCTTACACATAAAGAATATCTATAAATAAAAATTATCTAAGTAGAAAAAGTTGTTATGAAAGAAAATCATCCCTACAGATAAGAAACAACAAAAATACCCAGTGATTAAAAATGGTAAACCTTGCTGTTAATCAAACAAAAGCCCATGAAAATGTTACAACTTATTTAAATTAAGTAGATGTTTTAAAATGATTATATCACACTGATCCAAGGATATAGAGATGAAAGTGTTTTTCACACAGCTAACATAACCTTGCCAGATTGCAAGGTGTCAACACATTAAGTGATCTACAGATACCTCATTTGAATCTCTGCTGAAGTAGTACTGAAAAAAGCGTAAGTTATGAAAAAAACAGGTTATGTATCATAATGTTGCTTATCCCAGATTAATATGTATGTGTACATTGATAATATTAAATAAATGTCAAATTTCTTTATTAATATTACAATCAATATTCAAATTTCTGAATAAAGATTTTATAATAAGTGATCTTATTCTTGGTGTTTTCTCATTAGCTATTGTTATCTAAATGAACATTCAGTGCTTTTCATATATATGGCAATAAATGAATGAAAAGAGAATATGAGAAACAAATCTCAAACAATAGTCTCTATAGACTCAAGCTAGACAAAGGATATGGAATCTATTTAATGGAATTATAATGCTGGTTCTGCAGCAACAGGCCTTTGGAGCCAGATGATGAAATAAAAATGTCTTTCACCACTTTTCATTGCTCTAAAGGGCAGGGTCTTTCTTTATTACTAACATTGATCTGGAACTTCTGGGCTAGCTACCTTCCTGCCACAGCCCCCTAAGATAATAACTACAGGTACATGCTACTGCGCTGAGTTGTTTAAATTTTCACCAATAAATCTTTAAAAGTCTTTGATCATTCACTATGTTTCTTTTTTACTATAGTGCGATTAAGTGGAATTTTAAAAATGAAAACATCAGTAAGACCATACGAATTGCAGTAAAAAACGGAAATAAAATCCCACAAACTTCTACGTGCTCCCCTCTACCTATGAGCATGACTGGCTTTGCTGTGTATGGTTTACATGCAGATGCAAAAAAGCAATCTCCAAAGCAGAACTGAGAAGTACTTCATCATCACCAATGCTACTTTGTTTCTGAGAAAAAGAAGTCAACTATCCATATCTGAAAAATTTAAAAATAATCTAAACCTATAATGAAATTAAGACACAGCTTTCTTTAAGTGGGTGAATCCCAAAATACAAAGCGGGCAGTGTGGACAAACGGCATCAGCAAATAATTTGAGAAGAAAAAAATTGTCCATCTCCATTAAATCTTGTTGAAATGAAAAGGACACTGTTAATAAAATCAGCACAAGACAGAGAATGCAGCACATGCCCACTATGTTTAACAGGATCTCTCTTCAATCCTAATGTATCTGTCTCCCCCAAAAAAATTTGTGATACTGTTAAATGACCAAAAATTTTAATTTTGTATAAAACATAGCACTTAAAATTCATCTTTGAAAGACCAGGATTCCTTGCCTTCCCTGGGGAATGGATGGGGGATGGGGTGGGGCGAAAGCTGAGGGAGGATTGGGAGAAGGGAAGGAGGGGCAACAGTGGTGGGTATGGAAAAAAACTTTTTAAAAATTTTTATAAAATAAAGTCTTTTTTATTCATGTATCCCTTTGTTTCAATTCCCTTCTCCCTCCCGACCCCCTCCTGGTCAGCCTTCAGCCTCCCTCTTCCCCATCCCATCACATCCCCAGAAAGGGCAAGAGGTCCCAAGGTGGATTAGCTCAGCATCCACTCCAGACAAGTCTGATTTCCTCATCCTAATATCAAGACTGGGTTCAATGTGGGAATGGGCTCTGAAGTGCCAGTCCATGCACAGAAACACAGTCTGGTCCCTCCTCTTGAGGCTCCACACACTGCCCATGTCAGTGGACAGTTACCTATCCTTGGAGAGCCTAGTTCTTTTTCTTGATGGTTCCCAGGTGGCTGAGTTAGATTCAGTGAGCTCATCAGAGCTCCAGCCAGCCATTACTGTGAGAATTTTCCTATAGTCCCTATCCCCTTGCTCGTATAGAGTCTCCTCCCTGACTATCAGCTGGACCAGGAACTCAGCCCAGTGCTCAGCGATGTATCCCTGACTCTACTCCTATTCATTGTTGGATGTAAGTTCTATGATGACACTTAGGGTGGTTATTCATTTGATTATAGGGGAAATTCTGTCTAGGCAACACTTTCACTATTGGTTGGAGACCTAGCTAGGGACAGCCAGTGAGTACTTGGAGGTTTCCCTAGCACCTGGTCTCTTTCAAACCCCACATTGGCTTCCTCTATTAAGATCACCATCTCTTTTTTTTTTCTCCCTCCTTGTTGGTCCTCTCACTCAATCATCTTCTTCTCTCATGATTTGTTCCTATACACTAAAGATAAAAGGGCTGAAAAAGAAATAAGGGAAACATTACCCTTTATAATAGAAGCAAATAGCATTAAATACCTTGGTGTAACCATAACCAAAGAAGTAAAAGATCTGTTTGACAAAACCTTTAAATCACTGAAGAAAGAAATTGAAGAAGATATCAGAAAATGGAAAGATCTCCCATGCTTCTGGATAGGTAGGATCAGCATAGTAAGAAATGGTAATCTTACCAAAAGCAATCTACAGATTTAGTGGAATCCCCATCAAAATCCCAACACAATTTTTTACAAGCCTTGAAAGAACAATACTCAATTTCATTTGGAATAACAAGAAAGCCAGGATTGCCAAAACAATTTTGCTCAACAAAAGAACCTCAGGAGGCATCACCATCCCCGACTTCAAGCTATACTATAGAGCTACAGTAATAAAAACAACCTGGTACTGGCATAAAAGCAGACTTGTGGACCAATGGAATTGAACTGAAGATTCCAACATTAAAACCCAAAAACCTATGACACCCAATTTTTGACAAAGAGGCCAAAAATATAAAATGGAAAAAAGATGGTATCTTCAAAAATGGTGTTAGCATAACTGGATGGTAGTGTGTAGAAAAATGAAAATAGATCCAAACATATCACCCTGCACAAAACTCAAATCCAAGTGGATCAAAGACTTCAACATAAACCCAGCCACTTTGAACTCCATAGAAAAGAAAGTGGGAAATAACCTCCAATTAATTGGCACAGGCGGCCACTTCCGAAATATAACACCAGTGGCACAGACACTAAGAACAACAATCAATAAGTGGGACCTCCTGAAACTGAGAAGCTTCTGTAAAGTGAAGGACACTGTCAATAGGACAAACTGACAGCCTACAGAATGGGAAAAGATTTTCACCAACCCTACAAGTGATAGAAGATTGATCTCTAAAATATATAGAGAACTTAAGAAACTAGAGCCCAAAACCTTGAATAACCCAATCAAAAAATGGGGTTCAGAGCTAAAAAGGGAATTCTCAGCAGAATTATGAATGACTGAAAGGCACTTGAAGAAGTGCTCAACTTTTTTAGCCATCAGAGAAATACAAATCAAAACAACTTTGAGATACCACCTGACACCTGTCAGATTGGCTAAGATAAAAGACACAGATGACAGCCTATGCTGGAGAGGGTTCAGAGCAAGGGGACCACTCCTCCATTGTTGATGGGAGTGTAAGCTAGTTCAGCCACTCTGGAATGCAGTATGGTGGTTTCTCTGAAAACTGGGAATCAATCTCCCTAAGAATACAGCAATAATACTTTTACGCATATACCCTACAGACGCACATGCTCACCCCAAAAAGCATTAACTCAACTATGTTCTTAGCAGCATTATTGGTAATAGCAAGAACCTGGAAACAACCAAGATGACCCTCAACTGAAGAATGGATTAACAAACTGTGGTACATCTGTTAGCATTTTGTGTGTGGAAGGATGGAACACGCTGCCACACCACCAGGAGGACATGTTGAGTTTATTGGAGAAATGGGTGAGGGAGGGAGGAGAGGAAAGAGGAGAAAGAGAGGAAGGGGAGAGGAGCAGGAGAGAGAGGTCCCCTACCATGTGTTGCATCCCTTTAAAGGGTGACCATGTAGACATGACCCAGGCATGGTGTGCTCAGTCTGAGCGTCTCTGCTGGGAGAGGGGCGCGGGGGGGGGGGTGAGTGGCTGCAACATGGCACATGGTGATGCTCAGGAGGCAAGCTAGGGTGATGTTTACACACTAACAATTTATATTTTATTAATATATTAAAAATTATAGGTTCTGCCTCCTACCCCTCTCTCTTTCTTCTCTTTTCTCTCTTCCCCTCCTCCATCCATTGCCCCAAAAAACCTCAACACAGTCTCCTGGCATCATGGCAGTGCGGTCCATCCACCATGTGCAAAATATTAACAACATCTAGACAATGGAGTACTACTCAGCAGGAAAAAAAAGTTATCCTAAAACTTGCAGGCAAATGGATGGATTTGGAGTATATCCTTGTGAGTGAGGTATCACAAAACCAGAAAGATGAGCAGGGGATACTAGTAGACTTTAAACAAAAAGCAAAGAACATCTAAGCTGCAAACCACAACCATTGAACAGCTTGGGATCTGAAGAACGTTAAGAGAGACACCCAAGAAGTCCCTTAGGAAGAGAAAATAGAGATGGCCTTAGCTAATTGGGAGCATAAGGGTTGCAACCAAGAAGAAAAAATACTTTCTAAATTAAGGAAAAAAAAAAAAAAAAAAAGATAAAAAGAGAATGAGCAGGCAGATTGTAATTCCCAACTTTAACACTAGAGGGGGAAAAACAAAGAAAACCAGTAGTCCTATGCTTGCCCAGGAGAGGAAGGACTGAAGGGGGACCAGCAATCTGGCCATGTGGACAGAACTCACAATGCAGCCTCTGGCTCAACCTTGGAAGATTTCAATTTCTGACAGCATCAGAAATAAAAATAGTGTTTTATCAGGGCAGTCTGCATGGCACAACTGCATGGCTCATGGTTTTGCTCTTTTTGTCTGATTTTCAGGGGAGTAAAACAAACTTTCTCCAGACTGCTACTCTTTGAGGTCAGTGGACAAATGCCACATTTTGCCCTCTGCTCTGGTCTCTGTCACACCTCTTGCAGGAGTGGCTTCTTTTTCTTTCCAAACTGCTTAGCCTTTAGGATGCTCCAGGGTCACAAAGCTGTTAATGGGATTAGAAGAAAATTTCCAGGGTTTGGGGCCTAGGTTTCTTGGGGTTGAAGAGCATTGTATGCCTCTTAACCAGCCTGGGGCAGGGAAGTTTGTGTGTTTCCATAGAAGCAAAGATGTCTCTGTGAATCCATGAATGCAATGGCCCTGTCCTCTCCAGAACCTGTACAAGATCAAGCCGGTAAGAAATCCTGTATAGCTGTGGAAGGAGCTCATGAAGCCTCAGCCCTAGCTGAGGAGCTTTGCCATGTGAGGCTTCTGGGAAAGATGTGTGTGTGTGTGTGTGTGTGTGTGTTTGGGGGGGGGGTGTCAGGTTTTTTTCTTCAGAGATTTAGAAATTTGGTTCCTGTTAGGATTCAGACTGCAGAGTTGGGAGGGGCATGTGGTGTGAAGGGTGTCCAGGAGGAAGTGAATGGGAGTGAGGAATAGGAATTAGTACTATCAAATGCAAAGAGTGATTACACACACACACACACACACACACACACACACACACACACACACACAATATTCCACCATGGTGACAGGACAAAGGAAAAGGAAGGGCAAATATAATAGATTGGTGGCAGATAACTTAAGAAAGTAGGATAATGGCTTTAGGGGTCATGTGCTTCACAGTGAGAGCACCGTGAAGGTGATGTGATAGAGGACATCTTTCTTAGCCTTCCATTTCCACAAGGTGTTGTCTATAAAAATAAGGAAAAGCTCCAACGGTCACTTTTGCTGGTTTTGGCTAGTGTCTGGATGGTATAACCAGGTTCACCTCACTTAAATCTCAGTAGAAGATCAAAGGTAACAGAGGAAACAGTGCAAAGAAAATTCATCTTTAATGCAATGTGCTGGGGGATGATGTTCATGTACACTGCAAAGATTTATCACTAGAATTGGTAATAAAGCACTGATTGGCCAGTAGCCGGGCAGGAAGTATAGGCAGGGTAACAAGACTAGGAGAAGCAGTCACCAGCCGGATGCAGAGAAAGCAAAATGAGAACTCAGGACTGCGGAAAGATACCAAGCCATGTGGCTAAACATAAATAGAAATATGGGTTAAATTAAAGTGTAAGAGTTAGTTAATAATAAGGCTGCACTACCAGCCGAGAATTTATAAGTAATATTAAGCTTCCAAGTTAATTATTTGGGAAGCAGCTGCTGGGTATTTGGAAGCTGTGGTGGGCCAGAAACTTCCAACGACAGTAACAATTTAAATCATGGGTTTTTAGTGGAGCTTAAAATTAGTGCATTCTTTAAAATAAAAAATGATGGCAAAATGAAGTTTTTCAGTGTAGCTCATACCTAATAAACATCCTTCTTTCATGCGATCCTGGAGATTGGAGGGACTGCTTCTTCTCTTCATTTCTACTTACTATAAAACTGAGGTTTAAGTAGCTTAATTGCCCAAAGCCTTTTGATAAATAAATGGCAAAGTCTCTCCTTCCCTCCAAGCTCCCTGTTGACCAGTTAATTCTTCATATATAAGACTTATGATGCCCCAGGAAACATCTGTCTCAGAATACAAATTAAGAAAATATTTAAACTTGGGTTTATTGCATACTATTTATACTAAGAATGATACATGTTTTGCTATCATCCCAGAAAATTAGAGGAGGGAAATTTCCAGGATGCTACGGGGGGGGGGGGAGGAGTAGAGTCATGGAACAATAGTGAAATCTCCTTAATATTAAGGTCAGGTCATAAACACATGCAAAATCTAATTTTATCATAGATTAGGTCCTGTAGCTTTTTATAGGGATGCATGTATACATGTATTTGTTCACTTGCTGGTAACAAAGACAGATAAGAGTTGAATGGTAGTCTGAGCAGAAGAAGTTTGGATAAAGGAGATTGATGCCATCTCAAGCTCCTCACCGTAACTCTCATGGGAATGTACACTGAGGTGACTACAAATGTCATGTGTATATGCTCACCACTGTTTCTGAAATGTGCCGGATAGTTAGTGAGAACACCACTGAGCTGTTTGAAAATCCAGATTCTCAGATTCTGTCCAGGGAGATTCAAGATCTGACAGTAAGCCTGGGAATCTGTATTCCAAGTGTACATGACTCTTGCAGGCTGTCTGGTGAGGACTGGGTGTGTTCCACACTGAAATGGGACAGGCAGGGTTTGATGTCTGCTTCTGGCCCAAATCATGCAGTGTTGGTACTGAAAGACACTTCCTTTATCCAGTGATTCAAATCTTCTATTTTACAGCTAGGAAAACTGGGGTTCACCAATGCTATAGTGATTCAACTCCATTTTAGTGGTTTATATCGCTTACATATGTATTTGTGCCTCTAAGTAATGAGAAAGAAATTAACAGAGTCTAACTCAAAAATAAAATAAAACACACACACACACACACACACACACACACACGAGAGTGCTTTAGTTATAAAGTTTATGGTAAATAGTTCTGGGTAGGATGGCCTCTATGAATACAATTGTTGATAGGGCAACAATTATGATAATATTTATGTACTCTGCTATGAAGAAAAGAGTGAAGGGTCCTTCAGCATATTCAGTGTTAAACCTGGATACCAATTCTGATTCGCCTTTTGTAAGATCAAATGGGGCTCAGTTAGTTTCTACTAAGGTTGAGATTATATCATATTATAGCTAGGGGTCATGGCGGAATAAGAAGTCATAAGGGCTTTTGGGTGAGGATCAAGGATTGGAGAGAGAAGACCCATTTATTAGGAGTATGGAAAGGAGAATAATTGATAGTGTTACTTACTCCATATGAGATGGTTTGGGCTACTGCTCATAGAGCCCCAAATATAGGATATTTAGAGTTTGATGCTCATCCTGAAGAAAGGATAGAATAAAAGGGGGGACTTGGGGCTGGAGAGATGTCTCAGAGGTTAACAGCACCGATTGTTCTACCAGAGGTCCTGAGTTCAAGTCCCAGCAACCACATGGTGGCTCACAACCATCTATGATGACATCTGGTACCCTCTTCTGGCACACAGGCACAACGGAGGCAGAATGTTGTATACATAATAAACACATCTTAAAAAGGGGGTCTTGATTCTTACATTTATCCCACAATTGAAGACCTTAATTTTCTTATATCTATATAAAGCCATAATGTAATCTTGAAGGGAGAATAGGGAAGACTTATTATTCCCATTTTCCAGACTAGGAAAGTGAGTACTGAAGGATCCATCAGCATTTGGAGCTACTAAACAACAAACACAGCAGGCCAAACCTCAGGCACGGGAGGGATTTTTGTTTTTCCAGTAATAGAATGGAAAATTGGCAGAGTTGCTGTTTAGAATGAACCACTTGATGAGGAGGTAAAAAATATGTGGATTTACTGAACCTGTAATGAAAAGAATAAAATAATCCATGGGAAAGCATTGGACATACTTCCAGAAGAGAGCCATACCTGGCTCATTCAATGACCACCCTGACAAGAGTGCCATTTCAATTTGCTGTAACTTGTCTGGATGTAGCAAGTTTTTCTGTGCTAATTTATATGAGAGATTAGATCTTTAGCCAGTTTGCAGACACTTGTTTCTGTCAATGCACACAGATTCCTACTCCCCAGAGGGAAGGATGGAGCGGGGGGAAGCAAAATTAAGAAATCAAGTTATTTTGCCACCAAACAAGCAGCTTGTGTTTCCAAAGGAATCTGCAGTCACCAGCTTGGATGTGGAGGAAGTCGAAAATTCAAACTATCATGCCTTGAAGGCATAGGTGAGGACCAGAAAGGAAAAACATAAAAACAACTAGACTCTGTCTCTGGTGGAATGCCTAGAAATGGCCAAGGCTTCTGCTGTGTTCAGAGGCGTCTGTAAGGGTCTGTAAAGATCCAGGACTAGTAAGCACCTTTGGCACTCTTGATAGAGTTTCCATGGCTACAGTGTCTCCCTTATTTGGGGTTAACCTCTATTCGCCCACTTTCTCACATCTATTGAGACTCCTTATATACCAGGCACACTTCCGTGAGCTTTTTGTTTATGGGTCCAACATGTAAGACATTTGAAGACATGATTCTATCTTAACAAGGATAACACTGACAATCAATGGTGACAGTCACAGCCACAGTCACAGGCTCCCCTAGACCTGGACTGAACACAGCATATAACCTCTTGCTACCTAATACATCAAGTTCAACTCCAGGGGTGTAAGCAATCCAAGAAGGAGGAGAAGGAGGAAAAGAAAAGAAATAACCCTCCAAAAATAAACAAATAAAATGTACAATTGGAAGACACAGAAAAATCATCAGAAATAGACTCCAAAAACCCATTGTTATTGTTATTAAGCTAAGAGCTCAAGTAGACAGACAGACAATATGGAAGGACATATAGGCAATGTAGGTAGAGATGGGCATTCTGAGAAAGAACCAGAAGGAATTCTTAGAAATGAAAAACCATGCTAGAAATGAAGAATTCCTCAGCTTACATCAACACTAGAGAAGACCATAATTTCAAACTGAGAGCAGAGTCTCTAAGAGTATGTGAAGATGTCTCCATAGAAACCTCAAAACTGAAAAGCAAACTGAAAAAGGCTAGGTAGAAAACAATAGAAAGCCAAAAATTGTGGAACATGGATGAAGGATGTGTATGTTAAATATGGGTAGAGTATGAATATATAAGAACAAAAGGGTAGAAAAGAGAACAGAAGAAATATTTAAACAAGAGTTTTCCAAAATTAATCTCTGTCACCCGAACACAGTTCCAGAAAGCTCAGGGAACACAAACAGAAAAAATAAAACAGCCCAGAAGAAGAAGGTATCTTATTCCAAACTACAGATAAAGGACTAGTTTTGCAAGGAGGCAGAGAAAAACCAAAGCCACAGTCGTCCATCAAGGCCCAAGGTAAGAACTACATTAAATTTTTCAAAGAAACAATGAAAAGGCAAAGAACTAAAGGCAGGGGTGAGGTGAGCAAACAAAAAGCAGAATTCTTTCATATAATAAAGTCATCCTCAAAACCAAAGGAGAGAAAAAGACCTTTTCAGAGAAAGATTTTGAAGGAATCCATCAGGGATAGGCCTTCTTTGCAGGAAATGTTGGGGAGATTCTTTAGATAGAAAGATTCAAAGGTTGGAAACTCATAGCTTCATTCAGAAACAAAAGTACTGAATAAGGAACAAGTGAGAGCCCTTGGAAAGTTTTATTTACCTCATTCATAGATGATCTCTTGGTTTGCTCAAAATAGCAGAGCAATGTATTGAGTTCCATACACATACAGAAAAATGCCTATGTGTGTGTGCTGATGTATAACTAGAGTGGGTGACATCAATGATGCATGAGACCCGGGGGAAGAATTACAACTATTTAACCATAAAGCAAAGACATGACTAATTCAAAACCCATGAATTAGCCTCAGACTGTTCAAAAATCTTAGACTAGTTATAAATGTATATATGTGAATTCTAGGGCAACCAATTGAACATGATTTTGAAAAGCATAACCTCTATGTCAAGATAGAAAGAAAATTAAATCATATAAAGTGATCAGTTGAAACCCAGAAGAGTAGATGATAAAAATTGGGGCAAAGGACAAGGACATATAGCACAAAACAGTGATAGACAGGGACCCTATTAATGCAGTGTATTGGAAGTTCCCTGAGCATCACTGGTACAGAGGTACAAGTTAAAGGAATTAACAGACAGGATAGTAACTACACACAACTTTGTGCTCTCTGCAGAGCTGAGTACCAAGCCTCTTTCTTTGAAACTCTGACATCTGACACAGCTGAACCCACTCTTGTCTTCCCAACAGAGTGGCTAGTGGCTCTCACTGCCTCTTTTCCTTGAAGTCACCCCATCCTGAGCCTCCTGAGATGCCACACTTTAGCAGTGACTCATTTCCCAGAGTCACAAAGATCTAGAGGAAATGAATGACTTTATTAACAGCAAGCAGACAAAGAAATGTCCTCTTTTGCAAATGCCCTTACGGTTTTAATGACCTAGTAGTGACCATATGAACCACTCTTCCTGTCTGGCTCATTTCTCTCACCTCCTCTCACATATCTTATTTCTATAAAAACAACAATGCACAGACATTTTAGAGAGCCCCAAGGAGGCTTTTCTGAATGTGTTGGAAGATTCTAAACACCAAACACATTGTCTTCTCTAATCAAAGAAATACACATCCAACTCTGAGCTATTCAATCAAAGATTCTTAGAAGGATCTTTCCAAAGCATAATCATGTATATCTCTGAAAAAAAGAAGAAAGTGAGGAAATGGAGTAGTAGGAAGGAAAGGGGAGGAAGTACAGTGCCTAGTTTCCCAAAAAGGAAGCAACCTCAGGTATCTTCATCTGCTTTCTGTTGCTGTGATAAAACACCATGACTATAGGCAAGTTGGGGAAGAAGACTTCCACATCAGTCTGTCCTGAAGGCAAGTCAAAGCAGAAACTCAAGGCAGGAACCCAGAGGCAGGAACTGAAGCAGAGACCATGGAGGATGTTGTTTACTGACTTGCTTTCTTATAGAACCCAAGATCACCTGCCTATGGGTGGTACCACCTACATTAGGCTGTGCCCTTCCACATCAATCATTTATCAAGAAAATATCTTACAGACTTTATTGAAAATATAGTGGTGGCATTTTCACAATTAAAGTTTTCTGTTCCCAGATGACCCTAGCCTGTGTAAGTTTGACAAAGCAACAACTTAACCGGCATATCAGATCACTTGGGAAGAAGCCAATTGTGATATCCAGCCTGTTGTTGGTTGGTTTTTTTTGTGGTGGTGGTGGTGGTTGTATGTTTTTTAACTCCCTTATGGGGGCTATACTCTGCTCTCAAATAAATCACACACATAGGCTTATTCTTAATTATAAATCTCTAGTCTTAGCTTGGCTTGTTTCTTGACAGCTTTTCTTAAATTATCCCATCTATGTTTTGCCTCTGGGGCTTTTACCTTTTTCTATTTTTTCATAAGTCTTCTTTCTTTTTTTACTCCATGTCTGGCTGTGTGTCTGTGTGTCTGGTCCCTGAAGACCAGTTCTCCTTGTTCTCTTGCTTCTTTTTTTTTCCTCCCAGATTTCTCCTTCCATCTATTCTCTCTGCCTGCCAGTCATGCTTATCCTTTCTATTACCTTGCTATTGGCCATTCAGTTCTTAATAGACCATCAGGTGTTTAAGACATGCACAGTAACCCAGCTTTACAGAGTTAAACAAATGCAACATAAACAAAAGCAACATCTTAAAATAATATTCTATAACACTAGCCTATGAATGTAGACACTCAGGTTGTCATCTGGGGCTCCTAGGTTTTTTTCTAAGTGAATCCACTCCATTGGAGGCCATATATAAACCCTGCCATATTCATCAGCTCCTTGATGCATAGCTCTTCCCTCAACTCCCTCTTCTTTTTTTTTTTCCTTAGATATGTCTGATAATATTTATTATTCCAAACCAGAGAATTTAATGTCAACAAAGCACTTTAATTCATTAACATTATGTTACTGGTACAAATGATCAAGTAATTTTATATTTTAAGGACTATTTTGTCTGCTATTTTTAAATGATATACATTTAGGATAAAAGTGCTAGCTAAGAATTTATACCATTTATGGTAAAAAGTAAAATTGTATTCCTTACGTACACTGTGCAAGCCATACTTAGCACCAACAAAAATAAAAATTTTGAAATAGTTTGTTTGCCCTATTAGAAATATACTGTGTGTTATATAACATATATGTATAAGAATTAAATTCTAGTTTCAATTAAAAAGAAATGCTACAATACCTATACTGCTTACAAATATGCATGTTTTCTCTTATATTAATTTTTCTTTTTTCTGTATACTTTTTTAATTATTATTATTATTATGAACAAAGAAGCCATGCTTTCTATCCCTGTATATCATTATTCAAGGTCCCTTCCTCTTTCCGCCACATCAGATCATTTTTTCTTCTCCACAACTCCCCATTCCCTCCCTGGGCAGGCAGCAGACAGTCCCATGGTCCCACTGACCCAATATTGCTTAGTTCAGTTTCCTCTCCTGGCAGATTCAGTTTTGTCCCCACTCCCTCAAGAGTGAGTCAGGTGTTCCTATAGTTGGAGTGGGATCCAAAGGGTCAATCCAGGGTGTTTCTGATCCTAAGCTGTTTAGTGGTTGTGGTTTGCAGCTTGGGCATGCTTGGTTTTTTTCTTGTTTGTTTGTTTGTTTAAAGACCACTGATGGGTGAGTACATCCCCTGCCCATCTCTCTGAGTTTGTGATACCTCGCTCAGGAGATTATTCTCCAAGTCCATCCATTTGCCTGCAAATTTCAGGATATCATTCTTTCTTACTGCTGAGTAGTACTCAATTGTGTAGATGTACCACAGTTTGTTAATCCATTCTTCAGTTGAGGGACATCTAGGTTGTTTCCAGGTTCTTGCTATTGCAAATAATGCTGCTATGAACATAGTTGAGCTAATACCTTTGGAGTGTGAATGTGCCTCTTTAGGGTATACACCCAGAAGTGGTATTGCTGGGTCCTTGGGGAGACTGATTCTCAGTTTTCTGAGAAACCGCAATACTGAGTTCCAAAGTGGCTGAACAAGCTTACACTCCCACCAACAATGGAGGAGTGTTCCCCTTGCTCTGCATCCTCTCCAACATAGGCTGTCATCTGTGCCTTTTATCTTAGCCAATCTAACAGGTGTTACGTGGTATCTCAAATTTGTTTTGATTGCATTTCTCTGATGGCTAAAGATGAAGAGCACTTTTTCAGCTCCCTCTTCTTCAACAAAGACCCTCCTAAATGTGCAGCCTTCCCATGTGGGTGTCCTGACCTTTTCTGGTTCCATGAGCTCTTCAGGCTTAACTCTGTCATAGACTGAGCTTTTTGCATCTATGTCTATCACTCTTCAATCAAATCTGAAATGATGAATCTTTTTGTGAGAGCCATGGTCAAAATTTGAACAGAACTAACACACACACACTCTCTCTCTGTCTCTCTCTGTCTCTCTCTTTCTCTCTGTTCTCTCTGTTCTCTCTCTCTCTCTCTCTCTCTCTCTCTCTCTCTCTCTCTCTCTTTGTCTTCATTGCTGGTGTCTTGAACAGTTTCTTTTCCTGGAGGAGGTGTACTAAGCTCAGTTAGTTCATTACTCCCCTTTTGCAGTCATTAGGGGGCAACATGAGCTCATTTATTTTGTGCATCTTGCCTCCTTGAAGGCCCCATCCCTCGCTTAATGAAGGAAGTCATGATTTATAGTTACATTTGTTTCAGAACACAGAACTTTCTTGAAGCCTACCTTATTTGAGTTTCTTTACACACACACACACACACACACACACACACACACACACACACACACACAAAGTGCTCACTTCTTACTATGTAGCCCCATAATAAATATTTATTTAAAATAGTTATGGAAGATCTTGGAACATACCAGTCACAAGGAACATACCAGTCACGAGTTTGCAGTGAACATTCTCTATGCATGATCTCTCACACCCTCCCCAAGCCCCCATGACAGGAACACTCATCATCTTCACTTGTCACATGGAAAAAGTGAGACCCAGAGAGATGACATAACCCTCTTTAGCTTGCCACACTTCTCCGTGGTAGAAACAGCTGCTGAGGCAGCAGCCAGATGCTCTAGGGAGCAAGTAGGAATGATCTGATAAGAGGGAGATAGAAAGACTTCCTTAGAAGCCCAGGAAGGTGGGATGGACAACAGAGACTACATCCACTGTCAAGGGATTGCAGAAGAAGTTCAGCATTCCCGCTGCACCTCCATGAAGGCATTTGCTGAAGCAGAAAATGAAAAAAAAAAGGAAAGTGTTGAGAAATTGGGACTGATGGAATGGGATTGCATCCCAAGGCTATTTGGAAGACTGAGGAGGGATAAATGTAAGAGCAAAGCCTCCCTGGGTCCCACCACGAGCCTAGACAACTCAGTGAACTGATTCAAAAGCAGAGAGAGCAGAGACTGTAACTTAATGGTGGTGTGCTTGCTCAGGATGTGTGAAGTCCTGAGTTCAACCCCTTGGACTACAAGCAAGCAAAGAAGGAAGGGCAGGAAAGAAGGAAAGGAGGGAGGCAGACAGGGTGGGAGAAAGAGAGGGAGGGAGGGAGGGAGAAGGAGGAGGAACAGGGAGAGACTTCAGAAAGTAACCCTAGGAGCTGATGCTTGTTCAGAGAGGACATGTGATTTGAGATGGAAGGAAGGAAAAGAGAGCCAGAGAGAGGAAAGGGCAAGAGAAGAAAGAAAAGACAGATAAGGCCGAGAGGGTCCCAGGGACTCTAGGACACTGAGGTTCTGTGGCAGGGAGGAAACTGAGGAGCTTGCCCAGTGAAGAAAAGACTAGACAGGAACTGTGGGCAAATGGACATGGGCAGGGGTGGGGGCAGTGGGGCTCCTAACATAGTGATAAAAGACAATAGACAAAATCAGGCAGAGGCTGTGATTATGGAAACAACCTCCCCCACAGGGTCTCCCTGGTTTTTCAGGGTTGTCACTGAATGGATTGTTAATCCTCCTCCTCCTCCTCCTCCTCCTCCTCCTCCCTCTCCTCCTCCTCCTCCTCTCTCTCTCTGTCTCTCTCTTTCTCTCTCCTATGTGTGTGTGGGGGGCTTGACTGGGTGATATACAGCACACTTAGGCCCATATTGTGGCAATTAAAAAAGTCTCATTTGTCATCAAATACTCTTGAGTTCTAAATCACCTCTGTTGAAAGCCCCTGCACTGCCAAAGTCACCTAGTACAGGTGCCAGGAGGAATGGGGATCCTGGAGTGAGTGGATTGTCCTCAGATGGAGGCTGGATTTGGTCACAGTCCCATCACGTGTCAGCCCTGTAGTCTTGGGGAAGAGAAACTCATCTGTCTGTATCCTTAGGTAAAGAGGAGTACCTGTGAGGATTAGTGAGAGCAAAGTCCCCTGAAAGCCCCCGTCTCCTCTCAGCCCTTAGGGAATGTGATTGATCACCACCTGCAGGAGAATGACTCCATCTGTCCTGTTCACTTAGTTTGTCCTAACCTGGAAAGCCCACAAGAAGACAAGTCTACCTTTGTGCACAACCTGCTTGTCCACCAGAAAGCTTGGATGTGTCTCACATGGTCAGTCCCTCCAACTCAAGGATCAGCAGAATCTCAGAGGACCTCTCAGCAAGGGCAAAGGTTAAACCCAAGACTTTATCAGTCTCCATAGCTCCTGGCAAATACAGTGATGTACAGGAAAGCATTGTTGTCGCTCACCTATAGCACAATGTATCCCATCTCCAGTGAATCACAGTCAATATCAACACTCTCCTCCGGAAGAGAACAAAGAGGGCGTTAGTGTTAAACTGGATTATCAAGGAGAAATAGGGTTATGCTAAAGAATAGATGACAGTAAGAATGTTCTAGGAAATAGAGAGATATCTGGAATATTCTGATCCATGTGTTAAAATCAATGGAAGTCCGCAGAGCATGTTCCAGCGCACTCTGGAGCAGGGGGAGATAAGCTCTGTCTGTCATGGTCCCCCAAGCTGATGCTGAGGGAATGAGCAAGACTACCCACCTCCAACTGAGCGAACAGATAAGGACTGGGGACCCTGAAGGACAGACTCAGACCCTGCCCAGAGGTGAGGAGGAGTCAGCAGGCCCGAGCACCTGTATCCCTGCCAGGGAGAGGAGAGTAGAGCTCCCGTCGGTTCTGGTTCCAGTTCCAGGACTGGGTGCTGTCTGCAGATCCTGTCCCAGTGCACTCTGGAGCAGGCGGAGATAAACTCTGCCTGTGATGGTCCACCCAGCTGCTGCTGAGGGAGTTTGCAGGGCCACCACCCCACCTCCACTTGGTCAAACAGAAAGATTGAAGACTTGAAATTCAGTCCCCTGCACAGTGCAGAAGCAGTGATTGAGCAGACCTTTTCCTCAGAGGTCACAGGAGACACATAAGCCCGAGTGCCACAACTGACCAGGAGCCACCTAATCGTGAACCACTAAGGCCATAGGCAAACACCAGTGCAAAAACTTACATAATAATATAAAGAACAACAAGGTAACTCCAGAAGAAAGTGGCGATCCTACAAATACAAGACCTGAACTGAGCAGTGAAGAGGAAACAGAAGGAAGCAACACCAAAAATTCCTTTTTGATGTTCATTGAAGCTCTCAAAGAAGATATGAAAAATAGCCTTAAAGAAATAGAAGAAAATACAAACAAAAAATTGGAAGAGATGAACAAATCTATGAAAGAAACATGCCAGGAACTAAAAGCTGAAATAGAAACAATTAAAAAGGCACAAAATGAGGCAAAGATGGAAGCAGAAAATCGGAAGAAAAAAGCTGGAACCACAGATACAAGCATAACAAACAGAGTTCAAGAAGTGGAAGATAGAATCTCTGAAGTGGAAGACTCAGTAGCTCAAATAGATATATCAGTCAAAGAAAATAGTAAAACTAAAAAAGCCATAACTCCAAAATGTTAGAAATCTGGGACACCTTGAAAAGACCTAATTTGAGAATAATAGTAATAGAAGAAGGAGAAGAATACCAGCTCAAAGGCACATATAATGTTTCAATAAAATGATAGAAGAAAACTTCCCTAACCTGAAGAAGGAAATGCCTATAAAGATATAAGAAGCTTACAGAACACCAAATAGATAAGACCCCCCAAAAAAGTCAGTGTGCCACATTATAATCAAGCCACAAAACATATAGAACAAAGAAAAAATTTTAAGAGCTGCAAAAGAAAGGGACAAACTTACATATAAAGGCAGACCCATCAGAATAACACCTGACTATCCAATGGAGATGATGGGTCAGAAGTTATACAGATGCTAAAACAGCATGGCTGCCAAACTAGAATACTATACCCTGCAAAATTATCAATCACCATAGATGGAGTAAACAAGGTATTTCAGGACAAAGTCAGACTGAAAGAATATCTATCTACCAATCCAGCACTACAGAGAGTATTAGAGGGAAAACTCCAACCTAAGGACCCCAGATACACCCA
>PVIH01017999.1:0-39922 GCA_004025045.1 Sigmodon hispidus | reverse complement strand
CTGTGTGTGTGTCTGTGTGTGTCTCTGTGTCTGTGTGTGTGCCTGTGTGTATGTCTGTGTGTGCCTGTGTGTGTCTCTGTGTGTGTCTGTGTGTGGGTACATGTGTGTATGTGTGTGTGTGCCTGTGTGTGTGTCTGTGTGTGTGTCTCTGTGTGTGTCTCTGTGTGTCTCTGTGTGTGGGTACATGTGTGTATGTGTGTGTTCAGAGTATGAGTAGGATCAAGAGCAAAGGCTTGGAATCGACATAAACGTGCGTGCACACAGCTGTGGGTGACGAGACTGTGCAGGAATCTGTGCTACTGGCTGAGGGCATTTTTCTTATCCACAGGTCTGGATCACAGTGTGTGATCATCTCCCATCCTTCAGGTCCTCTACCATGTATTTTAGAGGACAGAGAGAATAACTATATCCTATTTGCCCCCGCTCAGAGAACGATGAAGAACTATGAACTGCCTCTAGTCCTCTAGCCAAGCCTGAGGCACCTGAAGACACACAGGTCCTGCTGAACTGAATAAATGCTGAACACATTCCTGACCTTAGTCTTTGCCCATGTTTCCTGAATCCCAGCGGCTCAACTGGCAGCCCAGCTCTGCTTTTGCTGATCCATTTTCTGAGGCAGCCATTCCTATTCTACAGCACCCTCAGCTCACACTGTACACATACCCACATATACCCTCCCACAGACAGACACACACATACACACACACAGGCACACATAGACATACAGATACAGATACACACAGATACACATACACACAGGCACACACTGAGGGACACACACACACTCTCTTGGACACCCTCAAATCCTCGATCCTTGCACACCCCAGCCCCTTACCTGCTCCTTCTGCAGCAAGCTCTCCAGTGTTACCGCCTCAGCTGCCACTGGGTGTCTGAACTTGGCCAACTCTGAGAAATTAAAAGCCCAGTGGGAGGGGCTGGATGAGGCAGCCTGTCCAGTTCCTTGTCAGGCAATCTGTAGGAAGCTTCTCAGTTTCCAGGAAATGCTTTAACAGTGAATGAGCTTCTTGGTGATTCTGCATCGATATATTTTAATTAGGAGTCCTGCATTAGCTGTATCTCAGGATGCAGCTAATGAAGGAGAATGCAGGAGGGTCCAGAGTTTTCTAGGAAAGCCCTGGCTGGAGCTGGTGTTTGTGTCAGGGCTCAGGGACTGCTCTTTAGGGAGCTGTGAGAGTTAGCGTTCCTGTAGGGTCAAGGCCAGAGGTACTTTAGCTTTGATCCATCTGAACAGCTTTGGGGTGTGTGGCAGGAACAAAATGCAGAGTAGGATAGAGTGGATAACAGGAGAGTTCTAGGACTGACATCCTTTGTCAACCACACAGTAAAGAGGAGGTCTGCTCTGCTGACCTGTACCAGGGTCCCACACCTTGTATACAAACCCTAGAAGTCCCCCTGGGCCCTACCTCAAAAAGCTCCCAGATTCAAGGAGTATGTAGGCACTTGACACCTGTTCTTTGCAAAGAGGCTTTGTAGCTTGCTGTGAGGACTGCACCTGAGAAGCCTCATAGTGAGAAGCAGACTGCTGTCCACTACAGCTACTAGGGGAAAGGGCTCCTTCGGAACCAATCTTGAACTGGCTTCATGCTCAGCTCCAACTTCCTTGTGGGTCAGTAGTGCTCGGAAGTCAGAGCAGTGTTTGCACTGAACTTCCTCATGAACAGTAGAAGGAGGAAGGAAGCCTGTGGTCATGGATGTAATGGGGGACCCTGGGGAAGATACACTTGTAAGGTTGTGGGGCAGGAGATAGATTGGGTGACCCCAACAAGGGTTTATTTACATCCCAAGTGGCTTGAGAGCAATGATGAGACCTACATTTGGAAAATATATGTCCACATGAGTACAGTGGGTGCTAGGAAAAGACCTGAGGTCCCATAGTGATTCTGTAGGATGTAGGTGGCCTTGTGAAGATCCAGATGGAGAACCCTGAGATGTGATCGGTGAAGAGCCCTGGAGAGGCTACGCAGCAGGCCGGTCCCTTTCCCACATTGGGCCTTAACTTGGCATGCTGCATAGGAATGAATAGAGATCTCTGAACACTAAGAAGCCTCACAGCCTCCAGACACATGGTGACCAAGCCCTAAAGAAGGTGATTGGTGGATATTGGGATGTGGTGGTCCCCCCGTTACTTGGAGGAAAAAAGGAAGTAGGTTCCAGGTCTGGGAGCCTGCAGCTATGGGGATGGGCAGGGGGACCAGACTGACTTGGTGTGGGCCCAGCTGAACAGGCAGAACTTCTAAAAGGTTACAGGCATTCAGGAAGTTAGAAGGGACACATTGGGCCTTGAAAAATGGCCAGCAGCCAGATTACAGAGCTGACCACAGAGAACAATGTCCTCTGTGCTCTTTCAAAGTAGTTAAGTTAGTTCAAGTTGGCAGATAAAACCACGAATCTGCATTCTCAAGAAAGACAGTTCCAAAGTGTGGAATCCAGCTGCTTACATGGGGCTCTGAGGCCAGGCAGCACCCTCAGATACCCCCAGTGCTATCACATGCTGGAAAATGCAAATGATTATGACCTCAGTGATGTGAGTTTTTTTATATGTTGTAAATATCATTTATTACTAAAGAGACTGAGCCTATGGCAGGGGGAGGGAGACAGGAGATTTTCTCTTAATTTTTTGATGTTTATTTTGTTTTGGGGGGCACATGTGCCAAGGTGTGTATGGAAGTCACAGGAGTCTCTTCTCCAATACCATGAAGGTTCCAGACATAGAACTCAGGTTGTCAGACCTAGTGGTACCTTTTCTCAACTGAAGCATCTTGACAGGGTCTTGGGGGCAATGTGCATCCTGGGACAGCACAAACTTCTCGGCACAATCCTAAGGATGACAACATGTATGGATTTAATGGATTCTGCAGTCATGATGGTCAAAGGTTTTAAAGATTAAGTGTCCATGTTTCAGTTTGCTTATGTTGACCTAAGGAGTTTATTGAATGAGGTCATAGGGTGGTTTCTTCAGTTACTGCACAGGGCAGTTACAGGTGGCTAAAATAAAAGCAGATTAAAATGTAGCTGGACATGGAAGTGCATATTTTTAATCCTAGCATTAGGGAGCCAGAGGCAGACAGATCTCTATGAGTTTCAGGCCAGCTTGATCTAGGTCTAGGACAGCCAAGGCTATACACACAGTACCTTTACACACACACACACACACACACACACACACACACACACACACAAATAACAATGACCATAATAAGGATAATAAGGAAACCATTAGAAGGTCCAAAGTGTAGGCAAAGAGGCACTGAATGGCAGCTCCAGTGTGCTATAGTGATGGAGACAGTCAGTGCCTTTACCAGCTGAACTATCTCACCAGCCTTAAAACACATTTTAATATAGATTTAAACGTGAAGGTTAAGAGAAGGAAAGAGGCATGTAGAGAGAAGGTGAGACATATTCTAGAGTCTGGGCACCAGCCAAAAACAGCCAAGAATAGGATCTGGGTGAGTTTTGAAATTTGTTCTCTTCAGAGGGTTGCTAATGAGATCACAGTGTGGTTCTTGAGACACAGGACTGGTGTCAACAGAGTTAAAGTCCAGATCACAGGAATGAATGAAGATGACATACTGCCCCTGTACGCAAAGCTAATTTATTGCATCATTATCAAAGTACAAGAAAGTAATGACACGTGACATGAGATCATATACACACAGACTTTCTACTTTATTATTATTTTCCCTTGCTTGTTGAACATAAAATATCTATAAACAAAAGAAGTATTAGCCATATGTTATTAACTGTGCTGGAGCCCCTAATTTCCCATCTTCCTAGAGACAGGATTTTATTACTGGGATTTTAAAGGTAAAACTTTAAAGATAAACAAGGATTTTAGAAGTAAACAAAATGTTTCTTTGTTTCTCCTTCTTTATTTTAAACACAAATGAAAACAATTAAATTAGCACTCTTAGATAAATCACTGTCTTAAATTTTTGATGATTTGTTTTATTTTACTGAGATGTTCTATGTAGACTAGACTAGCCTTGAAGTTATAGAGATCTGGCTGATCTGTCTCCCAAATGCTGGGACTGGAAGCTTCCATGTCAGCCTTATTGTCTTAGTTTTGTTCGCCATTGCTAAGATAAAATACTCTGACAAAATCAGCTTAAAGGAGAAAAGGGTTATATATATCACAGTTCCAGTCACAGTCTATCACTCGAGGCAGCAGAAACTTGAAGCAATTAGTCACCCATCACATTGATAGCTAGGAGCAGAGAACAGTGTGTTCATACATGCTAGGGCTGAGCTCGCTCTCTCTATTCTTATCCAGTCCAGAGCCCTCTGCCTAGGGAATAGCACTGCCCACAGTGAGTGAGTCCTCTTGTTAACACACTCGGGAATAAACCACTATACCACACTAAAGTTTATTTAGGGAGCTTGTGGAAAGAGGAGATGGAGAAAGAAGAAAAAGAGAACAAGTCATGAGGGGTCTTAGAGTGAGCAAGTGGGCGCAGGTTTACATAGGCACACCTGATCATGCATATGGATGAAAGGGGTATGCCCAGGTAGCATGTGTGGATTTACATGACCACACCTGATCATGCATATGGATGAAAGGGGTATGCCCAGGTAGCATGTGGGGATTTACATGACCACACCTGATCATGCATATGGATGAAAGGGGTATGCCCAGGTAGCATGTGGGGATTTACATGACCACACCTGATCATGCATATGGATGAAAGGGGTATGCCCAGGTAGCATGTGGGGATTTACATGACCACACCTGATCATGCATATAGATGAAACGGGTATGCCCAGGTAGCATGTGGGGATTTACATGACCACACCTGGTTGTGTATATGGATGAAAGGGGCGGCCCTCCCATGTGGCATGCTCTGGTGCTGCCATGTTGGAATAGTGCCTTTACCAGGTCACTAAGACCTCCCATATCAATGAACACAATTAGGATATTTAATAATTCTCATTGACCATGTGAGATTGTTTCAAATTAACAATGAAAACTAACTATAGAGATTTGAGAGATGTCTCAATGGTTAAGAACACTGGCTGCTTTTCCAGAGGACCCAGGTTCAGTTCCCAGTGCTCACATGGCAGCTAACAACCATGTGTAGCTACAGTTTTAGGGCACCCAACACTTTCATACAGATATACATTCAGTGTGCACAAATAAAAATTAAAAAAGAAAACGAACCATAACAGTCACTCTAAGATTAGCTGGCTTGGATTCTCTCTAGTAAGGGACACCAAAATAGTATAGATTTAATATTTTTCAAAGTTACATAAATTAAAAGAGGTAATCACTGTACTCTTGTTTTTCTAAGTTCCCTATTTCTCTTTCCCGCTTCCTACCCACAAGATTCAAGCTTCCCGGGTTATAGCAAAAACCCAGATCGTTCAACAGAACCCAGATGTGCTCAAAAGACCTTCCCAAGATGGCCTGCCCCACAAATGGCAGCCACTGCAATGATTCAAACAGAATCCTAATGGCCCAGAAGAGTTCCGAATAAGGATCCCACACTTACTTGTTAGACAAGTTGCAAAAATTAAAATTAATTCAGAAAGAGTCCAAGCAGCTTCATAGAGTCTCCAAACTGACTAGGAAAAGTATTAAAGGCATGTGCCACAATGTCCTACTGCGTTTGTCACTTACAAAATTAAAGTGTGTTCAAAGTGTAGGTCAGTG
The DNA here is from genome assembly GCA_004025045.1 of Sigmodon hispidus. Lineage (NCBI taxonomy): Eukaryota > Metazoa > Chordata > Mammalia > Rodentia > Cricetidae > Sigmodon > Sigmodon hispidus. The sequence continues at coordinate 34,254 of PVIH01017999.1, read as the reverse complement.
GCAGTGGACTTGCCTTGTTAGCAGGAACACATGCCAGTCTGACTTAAAGCTGATTTTCAAAGAAAAGAACAGAGCAAGTCTTTGCTGTGCAAATTCTTCAAAGAACACCTTAGGAAACAAAGAGTTTGCCAAAGCCTGGGACATTTCTGCCCACTGTCTCAGAAGTAATTCCAAGATTTTTCTTTTCTCAAAACCTGGGGAATCAGAAAGATGTCTCAGCAAGTAAAGATGCGTGCCATCCAGCCTGACAACCTGAGGTTGATCCTGGGGACTCACATGGGACCCACATGCTGGGAGAAGAGTCCTGTAGATTGTACACACACACACACACACACACACACACACACACACACACACACGCACACACACGCACCCACGCATGCACAAATAATCTAACAAAATAAGTCAAGGACAACTCTGGGGGACACAAGGTCTCACTGTGTAGTCTTGTTGGCCTGGAACTTACTACATAGACCAAGTTAGCTTCAAATTCACAGAGATCTGCCTGTTTCTCCCTCCCAAATGCTGAGATTAAAGATGTGCACCACCATGGCCTGCCCAATTTCTTTCTAAATTGGAAGTGGCTGGGCAATGTAGCACATGCCTGTGATTTTAGCATTAGGGAGGTAGAGGGAGGAGTATCAGTTCAAAACCAGCCAGAGCTACATCATACTGTCTCCAAAGCAGAACAAAACAAAAGGCTTCCAGAATGCTTTTTCCATGAGATGTCTAGTCCCTATCCCATTTTCCCAGGCCTGTATTTTTCACCAACCTAAGTTTCTTTAAGTAGGATCTCCAGTTTAGAAGTAACATCCTTGTGCTTCAAACTCACAACTAATACTTTTTTGCATGAGTCTGGGCCTCACTCATATCACAGCTGATAATGGACAGAAACTAATATCTGTCTTGGTATTTGCACTCTAAATAGAACCAAATGCAAAATGGGATTACCAGGGGCAGGCACAGCATAACGCTTCTTCTCCACACAAGATGGAGTAATTTAGAACAATTTCACAGCTCATCTCCCCAAGAAGCAAGTATTTTAAGCATTTAGCTGTAGCTTCCATTTAGAATTCACCATGCTGGGAAAGGGGAGTGGCAGAAGTACCTATGCCAGGGACAACTGACGGAGGGCAGCCACCAAGACAACATCTCTTTGGAAAGAAGGCCGGGAGAAGAAAAGGAGGAAAAAGAAGCCATGGAGTTTCTGGATTGCTGGGAACCAAAGCCTACTTTTGGCCATGTTTTAGTTTATAAATTAGCCATGTTTATAGGCTTCTATTTTTTCTTCCCTTATAGATAGCCATTTGCCAGCAGGCTACACTCCCTATTGCTTTAAGCTAGACCAAGAATTCAGGTGGTTTCCTTTGATTCTCTCAAACCGCAGGTGACACTCTCTAGGATTTAACTGGTAACAGATAGATTTCCAAACCAATTCTACTGTCTGGTACCTCTCTCCTCAGGCTTGTCACTTTTTGGACTAACCTCCCCTTCTTCCAGGCTACATGCTTCTTCTCACACTGAGATTCTATTTAAACACTGGCTGAAAAAATAAAGTTCAGAACTTGAATGGAGTTTCATCTTGCTCTCAATTCCTTCGTGTTCCTGTCTCCCATTTGTCTTACCCCCAGTTTCAGGTCTACATTGAAAACCCCGCTGGCCGGGGCACTGGACCGCTGTGGTGGCCAGCAGCAGCATATTAATACACAGTGATCATATATGGTTGACAAGGGATAGAAGAAAACAGGCAGAGAGCAAACTGTAGGCTAAGGGCGCGACCACACTGATATTTTAAGTGAACTTTGGCAGGACTGAGGGGTACTTTAGCAGGTAAAGTGCTTTCTATTTAAGTATGGGGACCTAGAACCCAAACTAAGAAACAAGCAAACAAAAAAAGAGAAAAAGTCATCTGTGTAAAGAAAACACTCAGTGAGAAGTGTCGTGTTCTCTTTTGGCAGATCTGGATTCAGTGCCCAGTGCTCATATGATGGCTCACAGCTATTTGTAACTCCAGCTCCTGGAGGTCCAACGAGGTTCTCTGACCTCTGGGCAGAGATGGGGTGAAACACAAGGTTGACCAGGCACACACTTGGGGCACATGCATCTGTATGCAGACAAAATACTACTCATATAAATAAAGTTAAAATAAACACATCTTCTTTTTACAATGTCAGGTGTGGTGACAGGTTCCTACAATCCCAGTGCAGAGGAGGTGGAGACATAGATTCCTGTTGTAAATAATTTTTGGCCTCGTTTGGGCCAGGGGTATGACTTTGTCTGCGGCAGCTTTTAATTTTTAAAGAAATAATTTAGATGCTTATATTAATTTTATATTGTTTGGCCTATGTCTTAGGCACATTGTTAGTTAGGTTTTTAAATTTTAACTTAACTTATTTTTAATAATTTACTTGGACACATGGCCATGGCCCAATGGTCTGTGTTTGTATTTTTATATGTTATTTTTTAGATGGCCGGATGGAGTTTAACTGACTTTGTCTTTTTTTTTTTTGATCTTTTACTCACTTTTATGGTGCTCTACACAGACCAAAACAGCTCTTTATTTACAGAATTGCCTACAGAGAACAGTCTCACCACCTTTTTTTTTTGTTTAATCAAAAAGGAAGATTTTAATTTTAATATAGTAAAACTATATATAACAGAACAGCTATTAAGCAAGAATTATAGTCAAAATATTTAGTTTACTTGTATTACTAGAATTAAAAAATATTTTATTATTTATTTTACTTTTGTGAGTTTCAAGTTTTATATTTAATGTATCTTTAAAATAACTAAGAAAAACTATATCATTATTAAACTTTTAACTAAATTAAAGACTATAGAAGGATATAATATTATTTAAATAAACAGGAAGTGTAAGTAGCTTTTAAAATCTAGAAATGATTGAGATGATATCTGTCGGTTTGGACAATTATTTAAAGTTCTTTGTAATGTTGGGGCATTATCTTTAGCTTATAGGCTTAGCGTTTTGGCATATTTTAAAAATTTTTTATTATGAATAAAGAAGTCACATTTTCTATCCCTGTATATCCTTATTCAAGGTCTCTTCCCCCTCCCAACCCCTCAGATCACTCTCTCCTCTCCACATCTCCCCATCTCTTCCCTAGCATGGGCAGGAGGTCTTAAGGTCCCAATATTGTTCAGTTCAGCCTCCACTCCAGGCAGATCCAGTTTCCTCTCCCCAACATCCAGACTGAGTCAGGTGTTCCTCTAGAGGGAATGGGATCCAATGTGTCAGTCCAAGGTGTTTCAGATCCCAAGCTGTTCAGTGGTTGTGGTTTGCAGCTTGGATATGCTTTGCTTTTTGCTTGTTTGTTTGTTTGTTTAGAGTCCACTAATGAGTGAGTACATCCCCTGCTTATCTTTCTGGGTTTGAGATACCTCGCTCGGAGGATATTTCCAAATCCATCCATTTGCCTGCAAATTTTAGGATATCATTTTTCTTACTGCTGAGTAGTACTCCATTGTGTAGATATACCACAGTTTGTTAATCCATTCCTCAGTTGAGGGGCATCTAGGTTATTTCCAGGTTCTTGCTATTATGAATAATGCTGCTATGAACATAGTTGAGCTAATGCCTTTGGAGTGCGACTGTCTGTCTTTAGGGTATGTCACGGAACTTATCAGGCTGCTATATTTATATACTCAGGTATTATTTATTATTCCAAAGCCACTTATGGTACAGAGGATATTCAGAGGGGAAAAGGGAGAAACAGCGTGCAGGAGAGGTCCAAACTGAGCCGTCCTTCCTAACCACGCCACAGGTCAAAAAAGGGGCCGGGTTCTTTCCTCTTCCAGGGCTCTTTCCAGTTGACCACGCCCTGCCCGGCTCTGGTTCCTTGACGTCATCAGAGTTTACCTGGGTAGTTTCTGGTTTCCTGCTGCAAGGGTATATACCCAGAAGTGGTATTGTTGGATCCTTGGGGAGATTGATTCCCAGTTTTCTGAGAAACAGCCATACTGCATTCCAGAGTGGCTGAACAAGCTTACACTCGCACCAACAATGGAGGAGTGTTCCCTTTGCTCCTCAATCTCTCCAGCATAGGCTGTTATCTGTGTCTTTTATCTTAGTCAATCTGACAGCTGTCAGATAGTATCTCAAAGTTGTTTTGATTTGCATTTCTCTGATGGCTAAAGATGTTGAGTACTTTTTCTTCTGCTGAGAATTCCCTTTTTAGTTCTGAACCCCATTTTTTGATTGGGTTATTCAAGGTTTAGGGCTCTAGATTCTTGAGTTCTTTATATATTTCAGACATCAGTCCTCTATCACTTGTAGGGTTGGTGAAAATCTTTTCCCATTCTATAGGCTGTCGTTTTGTCCTATTGACAGTGTCCTTGGCTTTACAGAAGCTTCTTAGTTTCAGGAGGTCCCACTTATTGATTGTTGTTCTTAGTGTCTGTGCCACTGGTGTTATATTTAGGAAGTGGTGGCCTGTGCCAATTCTTAGAAAGGTATTTCCCACTTTCTTTTCTATCAAGTTCATAGCGGCTGAGTTTATGTTGAGGTGTTTGATCCACTTGGATTTGAGCTTTGTGTGGGGTTACAGGCTTGGATCTATTTTCACTTTTTTACACACTACCAACCAGCTATGCCAACACCATTTGTTAAAGATACTATCTTTTTTCCACTGAATATTTTGGGCCTCTTTGTCAATGACCAGGTATTCATACGTTTTGGGGTTAATGCCTGGATCCTCAATTCGATTCCATTGATCCACAAATCTGTTTTTATGCCAGTACCAGGCTGGTTTTTATTACTGTAGCTGTTTAGTATAACTTGAAGTTGGGGATGGTGATGCCTCCTAAGGTTCTTTTATTGAGCAAAATTGATTTGGCAGTCCTGGCTTTCCTGTTATTCCAAATGAAACTGAGTATTGTTCTTTCAAGGTCCGAAAAATATTGTGTTGGGATTTTGATGAGCAGTGCATTGAATCTGTAGATTGCTTTTGGCAGAATTGCCATTTTTACTATGTTGATCCTACCAATCCAGGAACAAGGGAGAGCTTTCCATTTTCTGATATCCTCTTCAATTTCTTTCTTCAGTGATTTAAAATTTTTGTCAAATAGATCTGTTACTTCTTTGGTTATAGTTACTCCAAGGTATTTAATGCTATTTGCAGCTATTATAAAGGGTGATGTTTCCCTTATTTCTTTTTCAGCTCTTCTATCTTTAGTGTATAGAAGGGCTACTGATTTCTTTGAGTTTATCTTGTATCCTGCTACATTGCTGAAGGTGTTCATCAGCTGTAGAAGTTTCCTGGTAGAATTTTGTGGGTCACTTATGTATACAATCATATCATCTTCAAATAGAGATAGTTTCACTTCTTCTTTTCCAATTTGTATCCCCTTAATCTCCTTTCATTCTCTTATTGCTTTAGCTAAAACTTCGAGAACTATATTGAATAGATAAGGGAAGAGAGAACATCCTTGTCTAGTTCCTGATTTTAGTGGGACTGCTTTGAGTTTTTCTCCATTAAGTTTGATGTTGGCTGCAGGCTTCTTGTAAATTGCCTTTATTATATTGAGATATTTTCCCTGTATTCCTGATCCCTCCAGAGCTTTTATCATAAAGGAGTGTTCGATTTTGTTAAAGGCTTTTCAGCATCTAAGGATATGATCATGTGTTTTTTTTTTCTTTTAGTTTGTTTATGTGATGGATGACGTTTACGGTTTTTCATATGTTGAACGATTCCTGCATTTCTGGGATGAAGCCTACTTGGTCATGGCGAATGATATTTTTTATATATTGTTGTATACGGTTTGCCAAAATTTTGTTGAGAATTTTAGCATCAATATTCACGAGGGAAATTGGTCTGTAATTCTCCTTCTTTGTTGTGTCTTTGAGTAGCTTGGGTATTAGGGTAATTGTGGCCTCATAAAAGGAATTTGGCAATATTCCTTCAGTTTCTACTGTGTGAAATAGTTTGAGGAATAATGGTAGTAATTCTTCTTTGAATGTCTGGTAGAATTCTGCACTGAAACCATCTGGACTTGGGCTTTTTTTTCTTGGGAGGCTTTTAATGACAGTTTCAATTTCCTTAAGGGTTATAGGTCTGTTTAGGTAATTAATCTGTTCTTCATTTAATTTTGGTAAATGGTATCTGTCCAAAAAGCTATCCATTTCTTCTAGGTTTTCCATTTTTGTGGAATATAGATTTTCAAAGTATGATCTGATAATTCTCTGGATTTCCTGGGGGTCTGTTGTTATGTTCACTTTACATTTCTGATTTTGTTGATTTGGATACTCTCTCTCTCTGCTTTTTGATTAGTTTGAATAAGGGCTTATCTATCTTGTTGACTTTCTCAAAGAACCAACTCTTTGATTCATTGATTTTTTATATTGTTCTTTTTGTTTCAGTTTTCTTGATTTCAGCTCTAAGTTTGATTATTTCTTCCTGTCTACTCTTTCTAGGTGAATTTGCTTTTAATTGTTCTAAGGCTTTCAGCTGTGCTGTTAGTTCTCTAGTGTGGGATTTCTCTAGGTTTTTCATATAGGCATCTAGTGCTAATAATTTTCTTCTTAAGACTGCTTTCATTGTGTCCCACAAGTTTGGGTACATGGTGGATTCATTTTCATTAAATTCTAGGAAGACTTTGATTTCTTTCTTAATTTCTTCCTTGACCCAGAGATGGTTCAGCTGAGTGATGTTTAGTTTCCATGAGTTGGTAGGCTTTCTGTGATTTTTGATGTTGTTGAACTCTAACTTTAGGTCCTGGTGGTCTGATAAGATACAAGGGATTATTTCCATTTTTTGTATCTGTTTATATTTACTTTATAACCTAGTATATGGTCAATTTTAGAGAAAGTTCCATGAGGAGCCGAGAAATATGTATATTCCTTTGCATTTGGGTGGAAGCTTCTGTAAATATCTATTAAATCCATTTGCATCATAACCTCTGTTAGACTCTTTATTTCTCTGTTGAGTCTCTGTCTGGTTGACCTATCCAGGGGTGAAAGTGGGGTATTGAAGTCTCCCACTATTAGGGTATGAGAGCTGATGTGAGATTCGAGCTTTAGCAGTGTTTCTTTTACATAGGTAGGTGCCCTTATATTAGGGGCATACATATTCAAGACTGAAATCTCCTCTTGACTAATTTTTCCTGTGATGAATAAGTAATGACCAACTTGGTCCCTTTTAATTGCTTTTAGCTTAAAGTCTATTTTGTTATATATTAGGATGGCAACCCCAGCTTGTTTCTTAGGACCATTTGATTAGAAAATCTTTTCCCAACCCTTTACTCTGAGCCTGTGTCTGTCGTTGTGGTTGAGGTGTGTTTCTTGCATGCAGCAGAAGGATGGCTTCTGTTTTTGTACCCATCTTGTTAGTCTGTATCTTTTTATAGGTGAGTTGAGTCCATTAATATTAAGGGATATTAGTGACCACTGATTGATATTTCCTGCTACTTTTGGTGATAGCATTTATGTATTTTCTTTCTCTGGGCTATTCTTCTCTGGGATTATTGATTGGTTGTGGTTTGTGGCATATTTTTTTTATTGATGTAGGAAATTTGGCATAGTTTGTCAGTTGTGGTTTTTTTGTATGTCTTGAAAGATGTTTGGTAATTTTTTTTGTAAAGCAGGAACTTGAAGGACTATTTTGGCTTGTTTTATTAAAGTTTAGAGGGTTTTTTTTATGGAACTTGTAAGTTTAAGTTTATATAGCATATTATTAAGTAGTCAATATTAGAATAGTTTTTTGTTTAGTGGCTAACTGTTCTCACAAAGTAAATTTTATATGAATGTTTTTTTAAATGTCTACCATATTTTGAATTATTTTGGTGTTGTTAGGAGCAGACCTATCTCATTGTTTAGAAAAGTCTAAGTTTATAAAACATTTTAAATGTTATATTTTGTATGTTTTTGAAGTGTGTGAAGACTATTTATCTAATTGAAATATATCTTTGTATACCTATAAAAACTAATATGGTTATAAGTTTGGTTATAGACGACTATTAATTTGTATTTTATGTATTATAATTTTAGAGTTATATAAACATTATATCTTAAACAAGAGTAGGAACATATATGTAGTATAACAAAATTGACCTTAAATTTATATCAATAAACTAAAATTTATTGTCTTCCATCTTTATATGGCCTTTTATATCTTCATTTTTTAATTTTTAAGGGTTTTCTTGAATCTTATGTGTATTTTATATATATCGTATTTTGTTTAGAGGTTTTGTGAGTCTAAATTTGTTCTATTGAGAATTTTCAATCATTTTTTAACTAGAAGAGCTTTTAAAATGTTAGTATTGTTGTGATTGTTGACTTTGCCCCTTTTGGTGGCTTTTTAAAATGGCGGAGATGTCTGTTGTGTCTTTATTCATTGCCAGTAAACAGAGTGGATTTGGAATTGTTGTTATTAAAAAAAAAGTTTTGCCTTTTTTTGTTTAATATAAGCAGAAACTTTAAATTAATCACACTTATGTTAAGTCTTTTGTAAGATGTATGGGTTTAAGCTGTCTGTTGTGGATGTGCTATTTTTAAATTTTAGCTTGAACACTGTTTCGTCTCTGTATTATAAATCAATTTAGATATGTAATTTATAAGCTGCTTTTGGCTTTATTTTAGTGGTCTAGGACTTTTTTTTTAAGCTTTTTAAACTTTTTTAGGCTTTATGTGGTGTTTGCCCCACATTGGGCACCATCTGTTTTAAATGATTTTTTGGCCCTGTTTGGGCCAGGGATCTGACTTTGCCTGTGGCGGCTTTTATCTCTTAAAGAAATGACTCAGATGCTTATACTAATTTTATATTGTTTGGCCTTTGTCTTAGGCACATTGTTAGTTAGCTCTTTTATTTTAATTTAACCTATTTTTATTAATCTGCTTGACCACGTGGCCATGGCCCAATGGTCTGTACCTGTATTTCTACATGCTACTCCTTTGACGGCTGGTTGGAGTCTGTTAGACTCCATCCTCTTTCTACCTGTCTCTCCTCTGATTCCCCACCCACTTCTACCATGCTCTACACAGGCCAAAACAGCTCTTTATTTACAGAATTGCATACAGAGAACAGTCCCACCACAAATTCCTGTATAAGCCCACCTGACTTGGTGAGCTCAAGGCCAGTGTGGGGCTCTATCTCAAAATAAGGTAGACAACAAAGTCATGTGCACAAGTATGTATAAATGAACACAAAGAGAGCCTCTCATATCAGCTGGGTAGAGTGGCACACATAATCCCAATATTTGGGACATGAAGGCAGCAAGAACAAAAGTTCAAAGCCACCCTCAGCTACTTGAGACTCTGCCTCCACAAACAAAAACAAAAAGGAAAGCTGGCCCTTTGTGCCAGAATATTCCTGAGAGGTATTGTCCCAAAATTCCTCTGGAGCCACTGAGTGGAGGAGTCTGCTGTCCACTTTTGATAGGCATTGGCCTTACCTCACTGCTTTGCTCTTGTAGGTTTTCTAAGTTCCTTTATAAATACTTTCTGAAAACAAACAACCACAAAGAGCCTGACATACATATGTCCCGCAGAAGATCAGCTCAGATGTGCCTGCCCTTTGCCTCTGGCAGACCTCAGTACCCACCTTCTGCTGACATCCTAGACTTAGCCTTGCTGTTCCTGGAATCGGGTTCCTGAGACAGGAACCAGCAGAAGGAAATGGATACAGTCACGGTTTGACTCATAAAAGTAGAATAAAAAAACTTGCAGTTTCTTTTCATTTTTCCTGAAGCAATGTTAAGCAATGTTATGTAGGAGAATAAAGTGAAGTCAGGAAATACATACTTGAGATTCAGCTGAGGTAAGCTACAAAAGCTGTGAGCTAACACTTTTCTGGAGAAGTAGCCTGCCAAGTCTTTCCTTATATGTCAAGCTACATTATAGGATGCCCTGCAGGAATTTAAATTCATTTTCTCCTTGCCTCCCCCACCACCTTCTTGAGACAGGGTCTCATGTATCCCCAGACTGGCCTTAGAATATTCTACACAGGCAAGGATGACCTTGAATTTCTAATCTTCCTGCCTTTAACTCTTTTGTGCTGGTTTTATAGACCTGTGTTACAGTGTCTGGTTTATGTAATGCTGGAGGTCAAATCCAGGGCCTCTTGCATGCTAAGCAAGTATCCTATCAACTGAGCTGCATGTACTGAACTAAAATTTAAATTGTTTAGGGCCCCCATTACTGTTATGCTGCTTCCTCATGGACAACCAACTTTCTGAGAACATGGTCACCGTCACTCCTTATGCATGCAGGCAGATAATGACTCTTAGCTCTCCTGGCTTTGAGGCCATTGCTAAGTGGCAGCCTCTGAGATTCACAGGCCTTAGGGTGTGTCTGACTTTTTCAGGCCCAGGGATATGTAATAAGACACAATTTCAGAATTTTTTGTAGAGGACAGAGTTTCCCTATGCAGCCATGGCTAGGTCTCACTATGTAGACTAAGCTGCTGTGGAATATTTGTACACTGTGAAGATGTATTGCTGTGATTGGTGTACTAAAAAGCTGAATGGCCAATGTCAAGGCAGGGAGGGTAGGCAGATTACTGAGGAGAGGGAGGAAGAGGAGGAGGAATAGGTGTGTGAATTACATGAGCAAGATGCCAACAAGATATGAAAAGGTAGACATACAGAATAAAAGAAACATAAAAAACCACATGGTAAAATATAGATGAATAGAAGCAGGTTAATTTAAGTTATAAGAGATACTGGGATAAACCTAAGCTAAAGCCAAGTTTTCACAATTAATAATAAGTCTCCATGTTGTTATTTGTGAACTAACAGCCCAGAAAAAAATTTGGCTACACTAGGCTAGCCTGAAAGTCACAGCAATCCACCTGCTCTGCTTTCTAAGTGCTGTAGTAATTAAAGGCCACCATGCTAGGTACAATTGTAGAATTTTGTTTCTCGTTTTTTACAGTGTTTTGGTTTCTATGTCCTAATCTCTTCCAGAACAGATGAAGAAGATGTCTATTTGTTCCTGTTTCCTTAGGGCTAGTTTAAAAAACTCAGCATTTATATGTGGATATGTGGGGTGTGTGTGTGTGTGTGTGTGTGTGTGTGTGTGTGTGTGTGTGTGTGTGTGGAGGCTATCCTCTTCTATCCCTCATCTTCAGGGAAGATTTTTCAATGTTCTCTTATTTGAAGTTTTCTTATTTTTTAAGATTTATTTTTCATTATCTTAAATGTGTATATTTATTATTTTATGTGTGTATGCGTGTCTGTATATGTGACTGCTCAGGTGCCCAAGAAGGACATCAGATCCCCTGGGGCTGGAGAGGTAGAGGCAACTGTGAGCTGCCTGTGTGACTTTGGGAACTGAACTCAGGTCCTCTGAAAAAGCAGTTTGTGCTCTTGACACCTGTACCATCTCTCCAATCTCTTGTGGTTTTTAATTTTAATTTTTCCTACCTTTGGAACACTTAGCTCTGAGATCCCCTTTCCTTCCTTCCTTCCTTTCTTCCTCCTCCTCCTCCTCCTCCTCCTTCTTCTTCTTCTTCTCTCCCTCTTTTCTTCTGAATGTGTGATAGAGCAAGGCAACGCAGAGGGTCCTTCATCTCCTACTCTTGCTAAGGCCATTCAAGGCTTAACAAGATCTGATGTCCTTGATGGAGGATTCCATGGAAAATTACCCAGCTCTATTCTAGGAACCCAAGGACAGGATATCCTAGCCCATCTAGCTTCTGTGAAACTGCTGCTTGTTTGTATGAAACCCCTCTACTTAATTGCTTTTAGGCTTTGTTAAAACTGCTCTCTTCTGTGAAGCACCCCCTGCGGCTGCCAAGAGATGACATGTGTGGTCTCCGCCTTTAAAAATTCTGTTCTGGACACTTGGGGCCACACCTAGGTCCTGGAATATCTGGTGTGGTCCCAGCCAGCTGGAATAGACTTTCAGTTGGCTGTAGACTGTGTCTGAGTGGTCAGCTCCTCTAGAAAACTTTGAATAATGCAGAAAGGAAATACATCTGATTGTTCTCTAGAGGAAGAGAAGGAGAAAGTATAAGCATGTGAGGTGGCCCTACAGGTAAAGCACTTCTTTTGCAAACATGAGACCCCTAGTTCAAATCTCCAGAACCCATATAAAGCCAGAAATCATAGCAAGTATCTGTACTCTATGATCCTACAGTGAAATGAGAGGTGGTTACAGAAGAACCCCAGAAGCTCCCTAGCACAAGATAGTGGATGTCTCAGGACAAGAATCCCCAATGATCTAGTTCAGTCTGTGAAAACTAAAGTCCCTCCACTTGAGGCCTGGAGCTATTTCGGGAGCTAAGAAGTTTCTAGTCCTCCATCCTGAGAAGTTTCTAAACCCCCAAGACCAAACACCCAAGACCAAGTATCCAAGGTCCTGGGTAATCAGAGGACATTCCAGCCCAGCTGCAAAGTATCTTCTCCCCATCCTAAAACAACCAATCAACCAGCAGCTGCTCACCTGACAGATGAGACAATAGTAAAGAAACATCTTCTGGGCCCCGGCCAATAGAAAGTAGCCCTGCACTTCCCAACCCTATAAGGGTATTTCTATGGTCTTTGGTCTTTGTTTTAAAAAGCCCTGCTTTGAGTAGGAGAGGAGCTCTCCTCTACTGGCACTGCTGTGTGACAGTCAGGAGCTGAGCTCAGCGCACAGCTGTAATAAACCTTGCTTTGCATTTGCATTCGGAGAGTCGGGTGTGATTCTGGGGTCTTTATGGCAGTCAATGAGACCGGGCAGAACAAATCCTTGAAGTTCCCTTTGGTCACTGGTGCTGATCCAGTCTGATGTTACAGCCATAGCAGCAGCAAAGGGCATGCTCAGGAAGAGCAGAGCTTACACTTAACAGCTGGCTTTCTGTCCTTCCACTTTTACGCTACCTAGGCTCATAACCTGTTGGATGGTGCTGCCTGCATCCAGGGCAGATGAAGTCTCTGTGACAGACACACCCAGAGGTGTACTTCACTAATCTCCAGCAAAAGAAGCTATCAGCAGGCCAAACAAGCAGCCCACAGATCAGGAGAAAAATCTTTACCAGCTGTACTTTAGACAGGGGGCTGAATATCTATAATTTACGAAGTGTAGAGGACACGAGGTCCACATACTCACAAACAGCACTAGAGAAATCAGAATTGTTAAACATACAGGCTTTTCTCTTCAATGGAAGAAATTGACACCTGTTCACATGGAAAGCTGGAGTGAATATTGTTTAATAACCTGGAGATCTTTTGCTATTCTGTGGAGCCAGCCCACTGTTTCTCAATCAGCAGAACCCATTCTTGTGGAAGAGGTCACAGGTACTTTACAAAAGACATGTACATTGTAAGGGAGTTTTAATGCAGTTATGCCTTAAACTTTGTTGTGATAATTGAATGAAAACCTTCTGTGGGTCCTGCCCCAGATAGGTTTTCTCTCAGAACTTCAGGAAGATATGCTACTGCCTTGAGGGGAAGCTCTACTGGAATTTCTGCACAGGAATCAGACTTAGGGCAATTTCTTTTCAATACATCTTTATTGGCACAGCAACTGCATAATAGTGCAACAATGAAGGCATAGGTTTTATATACCCCAATCAGGAGGGCAGGTGCTCTCGATTGCTAGGTCACTAAGTACACAGTGCACCTTGCAGCTCTTTGATCTTTGTGAAGGCTTAATTTGCATCCTTAAACCTTCAAGTTAGGATCTTGGGTAATGAATCCAGGAGCAAGAAAGCCTTAGAAGTTTTTTTGGGTTAGTTGGATAGCTCTCTTACCAGTAGTGTTAGTGACTTTTGTTGGGAGCTGCCACACCTTAAAGATGGTGCTGGCTCCTGTTCCCCGCCTTCCTGATGGCGAATGCTTCTAGTAATAATTAACTCCATCCATGGGATGTGCTGAATTGACTAGCTTGCTTCCGTGTGGGTGGCCCTATGATGAAGGCCCACGCGGCATTAGCTGAGTGAAGGACTTGAGCTTAAAACTGGCTGCACAGGTTGGGAGAGAAGGAAGAACTACTGCAAGGGGCTACTACTGCAAGAAGTATCTGTAACAATAAAGGACCTGGTCAATTACCACAGAAGAATCCTGGTGCTGTGTCTTTTCCTGCTGGACGGGATTGGGCGCGGCGCAGACTTTAGGACATTTCAGTGAGTTATCTTACCTATGGCTGCCCTTGGATGCCTGAGAAAAGTTTCAAATGAGTTACTATGTTTCCCACCAAGGGTAACCGCAGGGAAGGCAGAGGTTTCTGCTCTGGGCAGGGAGAACGAAGGTCTGGAAGATCTTGTCTGTGTACCTGTTTTCACACAGGCATGGGGGACATATTCATAAATTCCAAGGAAATAACAGATGCAGGGTGCTGCCTTCACACACAGAAATCCTCTGTAGGAAGCGGTTAGCACCTGCAAGAGTGACTCATACCAAAACTCCTTGAGATCTTGGCTTTCCCTCTGTCAGGTCCTTTGGCTCTAATGGGTCAGCCTTGTTGATGCTAAATGGTTCCCACTTCATACTTTTGTGGCTTCCAGCAATAATTGTCATGAGAAAATTTTCCCCAAAGTTTTACTGTGTTTAAACATGTAAAAAATAAAATAAAAAAGTGTTTGAAGTTAAGCTCTGTAAGTTTGAACCAGCCGACTAACAAAATTGTGTTGAACTGAATTTTCTTTCTGCCTCTAGTAGTTATTTTCTCTGCTGGCCATAGAGCTAGCAGGGACCACCATGTGCTAGTCAACATTCTATTGCTGTGACCATGGCCATGGCAACTCTTTTTTGTCTCTTCAAGATACAGTTTCTCTATGTAGACCAGGCTAGCCTCAAATTCAGGGATCTGCCTGCCTCTGTCTCCCAAGTGCTGAGATTAAAGATGTGTGCCACCACTGCTAGGCTGACCACAAACAACTCTTATAAAGGAAAACATTTAACCTGGGCTGGTTTACAGTTTAGAGTCTTAGTTTGTTATCAGCACAGCGGGAAGCAAGGCAGCATGAAGGCAGACATGGTGCTGGAGAAGGAGCTGGGAGTTACACATCCCAATCTGCAGGTATCAGGAAGAGAGAAAGACACTGGGCCTGGCTTGGTTTTTTGAGACCTCATAGCCCACTCCCCAGTGACACACTTCTTTCAACAAGACCACACCTCCTAGTCCTTTCAAATAGAATCTACAGGGGCCATTTTTATTCAAACCACCACACCACAAAGAATTGCAGAAATTAAACATCAAGGAAACAAAATTGCCAGTTAAAAATGGACTAATGAGATGGACAGTTCAAAAGAAGGAATACAAATGGCCAATAACTATTTTTTAAAAGTGTTTCACATCTTTAGCCATCAGGGACATACATACTAAAACTATCTTGAGAAAGCACCTCTCCCCAGTCAGAATGGCTATCATCAAGAATTCTCACAATAAGTGCTGGGGAGGATGTGGAGCAAGAGGAGCTTATGGTGTTATATTTTATTATCAATATATCATCACAAGAGCCCTTATTCACTGCTGGTGGGGGTGCATTATGCAAGTCACTTTGGAAGCTTCTTTTTAAAAAATTAGAACAATCACAGGAGCCAACTACTACACCACTCTTGAGCATATTTCCAAAGGCTCCACAGTCTACCACAGAGACAATTGCTCATCCATGTTTATTGATGCTCTAGTCACTACAGCAAAGAAATGGAGCCAGTGTAGACGTTAATCAATAGATAAATCTATAATGAAAGTGTGGTACAAATACAAAGTGGAATATTATTCAGCTGTACAGAAAAATGAAATTTGCAGGAAAACGAATGGCCTGGAAAGTATATTGAGGCAACCCAAATGCAGACAAAAAAAATTACATGTTTTCTCTCATATGTAGATGCTAGCCGATCCTAGCCTATAATGCATACATGCAAACAGATGTAAGGAATAATCTAAAATTCAGAAAGGAGATCAGGAAAGGGTGATATTAGGTGATGAGCAATATGTAAAATAGAATATGGTTTTTCATAAAATAAAATAAAAAGCCAAAGATCCAATTTGACCTGAATTAAAGTCCCTAAAAGGTTAAGGTGACTCCTCGGGCTACTTAGGTGGCAATGACACTAGTGTTTCCTGGGGTTCCTTGCTCAAGTGTAAAGCTGAGGACTCACCTACCCAGGGGACTCATCTCCATGCCCTCACCTCTGTCTCCACACAGTATCTTCCTCTATCTTTTTCCTTAGAGAGAAGCAGTCCAGCTTCAGATCACCTTCCTGAGTGGTAGCTCTGCTTGAATGCTTGAAGGTGAGTGGGCAGGAAGGATCAAGGAGTCAGCAGGAGCAGAGACCTGCAGCACACGTGAGTCTAAAAACGAGCGTGGTCTTCCCTTTATTATGACTTTCTTTTGCAAGATATTTACAAAATACAAAAAAAATGGAAAATTAAAAATCACCTGAAACAATGCCCACAAGAGAATTTTCAAGCCTCTGCTATGCTAGGTCCTCTGAGATTAAATTCACACAGAGAGTATACATAGTGCAGTATGGGCAGCCCCTTTCTCCTATGCATACCCTGAGTGAGTTGCTGGCTCTACTCTGAGATGCAGGCAGCTGTCACTGAAGCAGACACCATCTTCCATCAATATGGGAGGAACAGCTCCTTTCTAGGCTGTGGCCTCTCTCTCTGCCATTGAGCTTGGCACAAGCCATTAGAACTTGGTGACAGAAGACAGACCTCCTGGATTGGGTCCCCTTACTTACTCTCTGCAGACAAAAGAATGAAGTTTACTCACCTCCAGGTCTAGCCAACCACCAGAACCAGTAGCCTCTGGCCAGGGATGATGTGCTCAGCAGCATGGCTTAGGTCTCCAGAGAGCTAGCCCCTGCTTTGTCCTGGGCCTTCTGAGCCACTGAATGCACCACACCCGGGAAAGACCATTTCCCTGGAAACTTGAGTCTTTCTTTTGATAATGTTCGAGAATCCTCAACGGTCCTCTGTGGTGACACATGGGCTCAAGGGAGGCTGCAGGGAAACAGCTTCCCTGCTAGGAGCTGGAATTCAGGATGAGATAGGAGCAGGCCACTCCCTCTGCTCTGTGGTTTTTGGGGGGACTTTTGGAACAGTGGGAAGCTAAAACACATGGCTCTTCCCCACTTAGCTGTCTTAGGTCCCTGGAAAGCCCTGACTACTGAGGAGAGCACTAGACCCACTGCTGGGTGCCCAGCAGGCATGAACAACCCAGCATTTCTCGGCTCCCTCGGAGAACCACACCTGTAAGGTGGGGCTCCTAACCTAATGGCCTTGCTTTGATAGGAGGCATCTACATGTGTGTTCTCAGATCTTGCTGCTTTCTAAACTCCTCTACGCTGCCTGCTATGAGTTTCTCCTACTTCTACTTGTGGTTTAATTATCAGACATTGGCTGAGGACTGAGTGGGATCCCAAAGCAAAGAGAATTACAGGATCCCTTGAGCCAAGGAGACACCCATCCCGACACTAGAGCATTGATAGTTTCTTTCTCCCAAGGGTCTAATTAGGCACCCACTCTAGGAAGGTGGCACTGACTGAGGCAGTCCTGCTCTGTCTGTGTCTTCTCTGGCAGGGCTTTGATCATTAGAGTCAGGAGTAGTGCTCAGCACAAAGAAAGGCCAACTGAGTCACCCTGTTCTGTTGGCTGCCTGCCCCTACTTCCCAGAACTATCCTAGAATCAGAGTGATGGTCCTTAGAGATAGGACACAATAAGTGAGTTAACAGACAGCCAAGCCTCAGTCTCTAGACAGTCAGATGACGAGGTCCCATTATGCTACTCTTCTCTGGAAGACAGAGTTTAAGAGACATCTCAGAACCAGTCTTGGCCTGCTGCTGCTGGGGTCAAGGTGTTGAGGAAGGCTCAGGTGCCTCCCATTGTCTGCTTTCAATTCCTGTCGGGGTTTCATCAAGTGCTGAGTGATAGCCAGAGACAGAGACTTGCTGATCACCACTTCCAGGCTGCTTGTTAGTCCTCAAGGCAGAATGAGGAGATGTTTCTAGAACAGCAGAACAGGGGGCCAGAGATATCCTAAGGAATACCTCCCCAGAGCAGCAAACCTGGTTGGCTGTCTCCAAGGGTCAGATACCACAACTAACATTTTAGCTGCCATCAGCATCCTGCAAGCCAGCTGCCCCATTAGACTACACCTATAACCCCAGCACCCAGCAGTCTGTGGCGGGAGGATTGCCATGAATTTGAGGCCAGGCTGGGATACACAGTGAGTGAGACCTCATCTGAAAACCCCTCAATACTAATAATAGCCAAAAATAAATAATAAGAGTAAAAAATAAATGCTGATAAGATAACTTAGTGGTAAAAGCACTTCCAAATGGCCTGAATTTGATCCCAAGGACTCACACTGTGGAAGGAAAGAATTAACTTTGACCTCCACACACATGCTGTAGCACAAGTACCCACATACATAGGCACACTCAAATAAATAAATAAATAAATGTAATACATTTTATGTATATATTTTTATTTATATGCAGATGTGTGTGTATGCCACATGTACACACATGCCCAGGAAGGCTAGAATAAGGCATCAGATCCCCTGGAGCTATGGTTAAAGGTGGTTGTGAGCTGATCGATATGGGTGCTGGCAAATGAACTTGGGTCTTTTGGAAGAACATTGAGTACTCTTAGCAGCTGAGTCATTTCTCCAGCTCGGAATATAGTAACTTATTCTTTAAAAAAATAAATTAAAATAAAACATATTCCAAACCTATCTTCTTTAAGCATTCTACATCAGAAGTCAGTGGGTGTTCCATTTTCCAGAATGTCTGGCAATGTCTGCAAGACCATGCCACAGTATTAACATGCACTTTCTTTCCAAGCTCAGTCAGAAGGATCTCTTCACTCATTAAGATGAAGATCTCCCTCCATCTCTCCTCCATCTTTGCATAGTGTTTGAAAAATGCTCAGAAATCTTGCTTATATGTTCAGTTAATGGAGAGTCTGAGGTAAGAGTGAGATGTTAGATACAAGGTAATCTAACAGCCTTCCGCTACTCACATTCTTTCTGCCTGGCTCACTAGCAGGCACAGGGTACTGAGTCCAGTTGATTGGGGCAGGATGTTAGCCTTTTTGGAGGCTTATAAGAGTGGAGATGAACAAAAAGACCCTTCAAGCAGTCTCAGTGGAGAGATGAGGCATATCTGGAGGAGAGGCACATGGGTCCTGGGGTGGGATGGGGGAAGCTGAGTTCCTGCTCTTTCTTTTAGGGAACTGTAGTTAATAGCCTGACATTTCCTTGCAGGTTTCCTGTAAGCCAAGCTCAGAGAAGCTCATTTCTTTTCCTAGAACTGCCAAATCAATCCCATCCCAGATTCTTCTATTCACTTACGTCCTGAGGGTCTCATTTCATGATGTGCATTTGTATCCTGCTTCCAAGAGCTGCTGGATCGCTCTAGGAACAAGGGCTGGGCTGATGGATATCAACAGCCCACCCCCTTAAATTAGGAGTGGGGAACACTGGAATTTGCTCTGTCTAAGGGTTAAATTCTGGGTGCGCAGACCACAGCTGCGAACACAGGTCATCTGGGGAAAATACAATTCACCACTCAAGTCCCTGTTGGCAGATCTGAGCTATCTTGCTTGGAGTTTGGCCAGGGAGCTGTCATACTGACAGGCAAGCTAAACCTCCTCATAGGTCTCTGTGCAGGGTACCCCAGGCTGCCACCAGGCTCTGCCTTGGAGAAGATGTCTATAGAGAGCCACATGTAGCTAGCAAATGGCGGGACTCTGTTCAACATGGTCAGCATCTTGTGAGAACCATGGATGCTGGACACAGGGTAGAAAGCTACAGCTAACACTCTCAGAGGAATCCCAGGGCTGTTTAGAAACATTTTGCCTCTGCTCAGCCTCAGGGCACCCTCACAAACACTGCATGGCATCCCATATTCCCAGGGGCTTACTGATATTGAGACAGCCCCACTGGGCCTGCTTCATCCATAGCTCACAACCCCACTTCTCGTTTGTTTTAGAGCCACAAGAGAGGAAGGAATACATGCTAGCTCTGACCCCCACCAGACTAGAGCTTGAAAATGTTAGAGGCCTGAGTTGGGGAGTAGGGAACAGAGGCAGCCTCCTAAAGGAAGGAGCACATGTACAGTGTGAGTGCCTCGCTAGCATGGAGTCTCCACTTCGCATCAAGGTCCAAACAGGCACTTTGTTCTCATGATGGACATTCATACTTATTTATCTCTTTTGTTTGTCCTTTACCAGAACAGCTTTGGAAATTGGAAGGTCTTAGCTGCAGCACATTCCCACACACTGGTGACTGGTGATGTCAGGAATGACTTTGGACAGTTTTCAAAACCTGGGGTTTCTGAAATCCCATGCTACTTTTTTCTGCACCACAGCCTGAGCAAGTCTGGATCCTCAAGAACTCCCCACTGTCTGGCCTAGCCCTCTACCTACCTTTATTCCCTGGAGGCCCCTGGCTTTTCCTTCTCGGGTGAACACTTTCCCCGGGTCACTGGCCTCAGGGAAGCCAAGTTACCTTAAACTCCAGGCACTGGGGCTGGGCTGCCTACTCTCTACTGAGACTTTTTAGGGTCATAAGCAAGACTTCTTGTTCCCTTTAAAATGTGTTTAATGGGGGATGAAGGGATGGCTAAGCAGCTAGTAGCACACGCTGTTCTTGCAGAGGACTCTAGCTCACATCCTAGCACCCATGTTGGGAAAGTGTGAGACAGCAGAGCTCTCCAGAGGCTCTTTAACCATGTCCCCTACAGAACAGGTATCACTGTTCAACCCATACATTCATACCTGGGGTACAGATGTTTATCAGGGGTAATTGCTACTTTTCCTGGGGTCAAAGTGTTAGTGATATCAGGATAGTTTTAGCTTTGGGACTGGTCGGGGGAGCATTCTTTTGTTTTTTTCATACCAACTCAGACTAACCTAGGAATCACTATGTAGTCCAGGCTGGGCTTGAGCATATAGCAACCCTCCTGCCTCAATCTCCTAAGTGATGGGATTAATGGCATGTTACTGTGTTCAGCAGGTCTATCTTTTATTCTAATTGATAAACTTGCTAATTCTACTTCATACTGACTAGTTCTGAAATTCTTTTCTTCGGTGTAAGTCTAGAATCCTGGGGATGCTGTGGGACAATACTTTTATACTCTGTAAAGATCTGTTACTTGTATTGATTTAATAACACACTGATGGGTCAGTATCTAGGCAGGAAGTAGAGGCAGGGCAACCAGACTAGGAGAATTCTGTGAAGAGGAAAAGCAGAGCAACAGATGCCACCCAGACATAGGAAGCAAATGAGAATGTTGCATTCCAAGCCACATGGTTAAACATGGATAAAAATAATGGGTTAACTTAAAGTGTTAGAGTTAGCAAGTAATAAGCCTGAGCCATAGGTTTCATACATTCTAAAAATTTGTTACTTGTATTGGTTTAATAAAATGCTGATTGGGTAGTAGCTAGGCAGGAAGTAGAGGTGGGGCAACCAGACTAGGAGAATTCTGGGAAAAGGAAAGGCAGAGCAGCAGATGCCAGCCAGACACAGAGGAAGCAAAATGAAAATGCTGCATTAAACAAAAGTATCAAATCATGACTAAACATGGATAAGACTAATGGGTTAACTTAAAGTGTAAGAGTTAACAAGTAATAAGCCTGAGCCATAAGCAAAACAGTTGATAATTACTATAAGCCTCTATATGTTTATTTGGGACTAAGTGGCTGTGAGACCAAAGGGGCAGGACACAGAAACTTAAGACTACCTGGGGATGTAACTCAGTGCTTTCCTAGCATGCATGAGGGCCTATGTTTATTCCCCAGAAATACCAACACTGCTTCAAGAGGAGTTGTTGGTCAGAATCATAGTCTATTGGCATTGCTTTTGGTTACAAACCAGAACAAGATGTTAAAGACACAACATGTTTTGTTTGTAGGACATACAAACATCAAGTTGATTTGGAAGCTTCTTCCCTACTGTCTAGTGCTGGAGAGTCCTATATAGGTTTCTAAGACAGAGAAATAAGCAACAGTCTTATTTAATGTACTTTGTACACAATACAGATCTGCCAGTTAAGATATACTCAATGGTACAATAGTGGTATGTTGCACAAATCCTAATCCTAGTTTATCTTATAATTAAAAACCCAAAGCCAGATAATGGGAAAAAGCTGAAAGACCAGAGAGACAGAGAAACAGGCCACAGCCACTTCCCACCTCGCCAACTCCTCAGGTCAAAAGGAGAAGATGCTGTTTTAATGAATCCTCAGATTCTGAGTCTTCGGCTAAAAGGGAGGGGGCGCTGCTACCTGGTTTGTTCTCCATAGCTTACCCATTCTGATTTTTAAAAAATATTTATTTTTATTTTATGTGAATTGGTGTTTTGCCTGCATGCATAACTGTGTAAGGGTGTCAGATCTTGGAATTACAGACAGTTGTTAGCTGCCATGTGGATGCTGGGAATTGAACTCAGGTCCTCCAGAAGAGTAGTTAGTGCTCTTAACTGCTGAGCCATCTCTCCAGCCCCTCTGATTTTTTTTTTAAAAGACAGGGTTTCCCTGTGCATCCCTGGTTGTGCTGGAACTCACTCTGCAGACCAAGCTGGCCTTGAACTCAGAGATCTGCCTGCTTTTGCTTCCCAAGTGCTAGGATTGAAGGTGTGTGTCACCACTCCCTGACCTCTCTGGCTGACTCTGTGGCTGGCTCTATCCTCTGATCTTTATGCAAACTTTATTTCTTTAGAGCCTACACAATATACCACCACAGGGCATGATTGTTATAGAGGTAGCCACCCACTTTCTGGCTGGATTTGAGTTACATTCCATAGAAGAGAATTCATGTCTTGTACTAAACCCTGGTCAAAGCCTATGGCAGGGAAAGTCATAGATCCCATAGAGTCCAACATACTACTGTTGTTTTGCTAAATGTTTATATTATCTAACTGCCTTTGAGATATTTAAGTTCATATCCATATGGCGCTGCTTTAGCCTTGGTCTGATAAATTCTCATTGCAGTGTGCAATAGTCAGACTCAAAATGGTCAGCGTGCTGGGAACAGATAGCTGCTGTGTGCTCTGTCCCATATAGAACATCAATATCGCCTCCTCAACCAGGGCTACATAGTGAGACCATGTTTAAAAAAAAAATGTATGAGAAAAAAGATTTGTCAATAGCATGTCCCCCTTAATCCTGACAGTCACCAGCCCTTAGTATGGTGAGAGGCTTCTAAGGACCTCCAGCATCCTCTCTTCCTCTAATTCCAGCCCTAGAGCTAAAACAGAGACCCAACTCCCAGTGTGTATGCAGAGGTCAATACAACATAGGCCTCAAGACCTTCCTCCACCTTGGTTTCCCCAAATGCAGCCACCCTCAACGCTGATGTGAATTACTGGATGGGTTTATTCTCTGTCAGTCATTGAACCAATGCCTTCAGCCCGCATGCCCACTGAAGGAACAGACAGACCATAATGACGAGTGAGGTTGGCTCTACAGTGAAACTCAGCTTGGAGTCTGAAGTGACAAGAAACCACCATCCACACAAGGCAAGGCAGCAGAGCCAGCTGGGAAAGGCTTCAAAGGGGTTGGTATCCCAAAGGAAGTTCTTATTTGATTGACTGTTTGACTGATTGAGACAGGCTGACTATGTTGCTTTGGATTACCTCAAACTTGTATAACCCAGGCAGGCCTTGAACCCAAGATTCCCCTGCCTCAGCTTCCTGAAAGTTACCTGGGGTTATCAGATTATACAGGCCAGCTCTAAAGATTTAATTTATTATGAGAAAGTTCAAGCGTCAACACAGACAAGAGCACAAAAACAGTAACCCCGGGGTCACCCATAGCCCAGTTTCAAGAATTATCAAAGGGAGCCTCTTCTGTCTGTTCCCTCCCTTCTAGCCCTTAGAGTTAATTAGCAGTCTTGTGGCCTCTTCTCACAGTGCATTCCTGGCCCTCACTGCATTTGCTGACACATGGGAAACACAGGTTTGCTTCCCAGATTTGCTGGTGGCTCAGAAGTGGAGGTCTGAACCTTTGAGCCTCTGCTGATTATATGCACAGTTGAGAGAACGATCCATGTTCTTCTGGCTAAGGAGCTCCCTCCTTTCATGGCAGAGGTCTGAACAAGCATTTATTTGGAGAGTGGACATGCAGCAGGACCAGAGTCTATAGCTGTGCTGAGGTTATGTGGGAGTGTCTCCTGTGCTCTACACAGCCTTTATGGGAGGCATGCCAGGCCCCAGGGACACTTTCCCACATTTGTTGTCTTTTAAAAGCTTGGGTGTTACCCAGTTGATGTTTTTAAGTGGTGCCAGAAAGACTCAGGGGTCAACTATTTCAGGATGACCCAAGCATGGAGTCTCTGTCCTTGGGTTGCCTACAGCACTGCCAGCATCCCAAGCTTCTCTGAGGATCTCACCACACACACATCCAGTTCTCAAGACCATCCCAGGCTATGAGCCTGTGGGCTTCTGGCCCTAGGCAACCAGGGCTTCTGGGTGCCCCAGGCCTGAAGCACCTTGGGAGAGAGTTAGTCAACATGACCACACTGAAACTGTTTGTAACAGAAGTCAGATCTGTAGCCAAACTTGATGACCCTACCAGCCAGCCACCTGTTACACCAGTAGGTGGGGGGGGCAGGGCTGCAGTCAGGTAGGGTAGAGTTTCCTTTGTCACAGAGTAACTAAAGCAGGAGAAGATGGGCTGAGGAACAGTCTCTGGTCATAGCACAGAACTTGGAGCCTTGTGTCTATCCTGGCTAAATGGTTCAACTCCATCCCACTTTTCTGAGAGATGTCATTCTCTTGAAGCCTCTGCCTCAGTCACACCGTGAGATGAACAAGAAGGGATGAATGGGCCCTAGTTATCTTAGATGTCAAAGCTCAGCTCAGCTGAACTGCAGATGAGCAGCTGGATACCATATGGGAAGTTATGGCTCTTTGTTACACAGAAATAAAAGTAAAATTTGAAACTCTTGAAAGTCACAGATGAGCAGAAAATGTGAAATTCTGTGTCATTTCTTGCCAAGAGCAGTCTTGGCCAATAGTTGGTGCTTGGTACCCCTACCTTGGGCCCTCTCCTTTGAATGTCTGTTATTGAAGCTCACTTCACTTCAACCTGCACATTTCTAGAGCACCCACCAAGCCAGATACCTGCCCCTCGTAGCCTAGGCAGAGCCTAGGAGGATGTACCTGTTAGCAGGGACATAGGTGTCCATGTACTCAAACATGTACACACCTGCACGTACCCATGTATGTTTAAACATGCTGGCTTCATCACATACATGCTCACAGTTGGTCTCCAAGTCTGGGCATGTGTGTTACTGGGGAAATTGGGGTTCTCTTTTGTGATTTCTTAGTTTTGTTGATTAAAGAAAATTAAACACAGCCTCAAGAGTCTGGAGAGATGACTCAACAGACAAGAGAATTTTCTGCTCTGGCAGAAGACCTGTTTTTGAGACCCAGCACCCATGGTGTAGTTGATAACCATCTGTAAATCCTCATTCTAAGATAACTAATCTCTCTTCTGGTCTTTGGAGTCACCAGGCATACACTTGGTGCAGCTAAACACTCACACACAAAAATAAAAGTAGATCTTTTTGTTTGTTGTTTGTTGAGACAGAGTTTCTTTACATAACCCTGGCCTAACCAAAACTTGCTCTGTAGACCAGGCTGGCCTTGAAAGCTATTCACCACCATTGCCCAGCAAATAAACCTTACAAAAACAAAACAAAACAAAACAAAACAAAAAACAAACAAACAAACAAAAAAAAACCATAGACTCAAAAGGAACTGGTAAAGCAGTCTATTAGTTTGAGAGAAAAACAACAGGTTAGGTAAATGGCAAATAGCCAGGAAGAGCTGGTGGAGAGGAAATTAGCCTTTGAAGCTAGATAGAGGGTTTATAGAAGCCATATGGAAGTCCAGAATGTTGGGTGTTTTAATTGATATTAAAAAGAGACAGAGATGATTAAAAAAAAAAAAGGCTTCATGCCAAGCTGTCTGAAATCAGAAGGAGCTCCATTGCAGGCTCTGGAGTCTCAGGACAAAGAATTATACCAGAGACACAGAAAAAGAATAAGAAACAGCCAGAAATGGTGGTGACCTAGTACACCTTTAATCCTAGCATTCTGGAAGCAGAGGCAGGCAGATCTTTCTGAGTTTAAGGCTAGCCTGATCTATAGAGCAGATTCCAAGTCAGTCAGGGCAACATAGAGAAACCCTGTCTCAAAAACAAAAACAACAAAACAGAATAAGAAATAGGTTAAAGAAAAAAAAAGTGGAGCTGAAGAGATGGCTCAGAGGTTAAGAGCACTGACTGTTCTTCCAGAGGACCAGAGTTTGATTCCCAGCATCCACATGACAACTAACAACTGTCTGTACTTCCAAGATCTGACACCCTTACACAGTTATACATATAGGCAAAAAACCAATTCACATAAAATAAAAATAAATATTAAAAAAAAGAAAGAAAAATGGAGCCAGGCATGGTGGTGTATGCCTTTCAATTCCAGATTCAGGAGGCCAGTATGGTCTACAAAGCAAGTTCCAAAGACAATCAAGGCTAACAGAGAAACTCTTTCTCAAACACCCCCCCCACACACACACACATCTTGTGGTGGTGGCACATACCTTTAATCTCAGTCAGGCAGGTGTATCTCTGTGTCTCTGTGAGTTTGGGGCCAGCCTGGTCTACTAAGTAAGCTCAAGGACAGCCAGGACTACACAGTGAAACCTGTCTTGAAAAACCAAAAAAGAAAGGAGAGAAAGAGAGGGAGGGAGAGGAGGAGAAAGAGGAGGAGGAGGCTAGTGCACTGAGGAAGGAGCCCACAAACCCTTGGTCATGAGGAACATAATCCTTTATAGAACACATACATAGCACCTGCCATCCTCACATGTGTATGCCCCAGGCTTTTCTTGTGCATGTTCTATTTGTTCATGCAAACTGTCCTGAACATGCTCAGTTTGTTGCATGAAGCCCATGGGGAAATTCTCAGTCCTTCTCTTTCAAGCTGTCGTCTTTCATATTTTCATCCTGGTGTTTCAGGCTCTCGGCCCTACTCACTTGCCAAAGGTGGAGTAGATTAGACAGACAGGAGGGGTCCCCTGTCTTTCTTTGGCCAGCCACCTGTCAGAGTCAGCTAGAAGAGGACCTGGGACACATAAAAGTATACCACCTCTGATCCAAAATTGGGGGCAGAGTACATCAGAGGCTTGGAGGTCACAGAAATTTTTAAGGAATAGGCAAATGAGAATCAACTATTCTCATTTCTTCCTAAGAGACTGACTAGAGACAGGGCCTGGAAGACCTGAAAAGTACAAGCAGATACACCAGTGCCTGACCAGTCTGAAGTGACCACCAGGTTGTGCTACTGGCAAGCACAAAAGTTTCAAAGAAGCTTACCCTGAAAATCAGTCCTACCATGGGGGTGGTGGACTTCTGGACACTCTCAAAGATCCCAGGATTCCAAGTACCAGTTCCAAACTGCTCCCAGAAGCAGTAAGTTTCCAGAATCTTTTCTCCACCAGATGTGTGCGCTGGCCTCAGTCCTGACTTTGGGGGCCTGTGTACTTCAATTGTGCCCTGTTTAAACCAAACACTCAGCACAGCAGGATTCAGGAATGGTTTTTTGGTCCAAGTCTGTCATGCCCACACCCATCCTGAAGACAGGGCTCTGTGCCTGGGTCAGAGTGTACACAATCCTGTCTTCCCTGAAATGAAGGGGCAGTTGGACAAGACTCCTAGACATCTGATCACTCACCAGAAGCAGTGACTGAAGGAAGGTGCTGTGATAGTTTAGGGAGATCTTTCCTGAGCTTGCCAGTGGCCTCTTGAATTTTCTCATGGGATCCTCAAGTGGGGCCCATACTGACTAGGATGAGTGTGTGTGTAGGGGGGGACATATAGTCTAGAGCTTTTAGAAATGCTTTTACAACTGCCAGGATGCACTTCACCCTTCATCTTTCCAAGAGAGAGGAATCCACAGCCTGCAGACAGGCGCCCATGTAGCCTACGATTCCTACCACTTAGCTCACATCAATAGTTTTGTTTAAAGCTCAAAATAAGGAACCTAAATAAAAATATTTAAAGCTATTTTCAACCCAAATATGTGTTATTCATTGTATGTCACTTGAATGATGGACAGCAAGGGCACACTCCCAAAAGGGCAGCCAGCCAGTGGCTAAGGGCAAGATGACTGATTGACACGGGTCTGATTTGCCCAGAATAGTTAATTCTGGAATGTTGCTTAGATTTTTGTCTTTTTAAGACAATGAATGCCATTTGGGAGGGTGATGAATCCAAAAACAACCCCAGCATCTAGCTGAACACCTCACCCTGCCTCCTCTATAGGGCTTACTTTTCCTTTGGTTTATTAATCTGCTGCTATGTAGAGAGGGCAATGGAAGGGTGGGAGGGAAGGAGAGCTTCAGAATACAAAGTCGGGAGCCATGGGGTAGTAAGAGAATCTTTCATATCTCTAATCCCCAAAGGCATGGCTTCCAGAACTCTCTAGAACAGTAATTTTCACCCTATGTAATCTCCAGTCTGATCAGATCATATCTCTCTGATCTGCTTTCTCAGTTTTGATAGTGATGGGCTGAAAAAGTGGCTCAGTGGTTAAGAGTCCTTGCTGCTCTTGCAGAGGACTCTGGTTTGATTTTCAGCAACAATACGGTAGCTATCAACTATCTGTAACTTCAGTTCCAGGGAGATCTGAATCCAGCCTTCTCCTGGCTTCTGTGGGCAATGCATGAACATGTTGCACATACATGCATACAGGCAATATAGTGATACACATAAGTAAAAATAAAATCTTAGCTGGGTGTGGTGATGCATGCCTTTAATCCCAACACTCTGGAGGCAGAGTCAAGCAGATCTCTATAAATTCGAGGCCAGCCTGGTACAGAGGGAGTTCCAAGATAGCCAGGGCTACACAAAGAAACCTTGTCTTGAAAAAGCAAAACAAAGCATCAAAGAAAAAACTTTTCAAAAATTGACAGTGAAGTATTTAAATCAGGCAAATGACATTTGAATTTATTTTTAAGGGGTCCACTCAGCCAAGCCTCAAGTCCCAGCTATTAAA
Organism: Sigmodon hispidus; assembly: GCA_004025045.1. Lineage (NCBI taxonomy): Eukaryota > Metazoa > Chordata > Mammalia > Rodentia > Cricetidae > Sigmodon > Sigmodon hispidus. The sequence goes on along the minus strand of PVIH01017999.1, from coordinate 5,302 downwards.
GGAAGATAAAGCAGAAAGATTCTAAGTTTGAAGCTGGCCTGGGCTAGGGAGTGAAGTCAAAATCAGGCTTAGTAGGTAAGATCCTGTTTCAAAATTAGAAGTAGAAAGAGCAGGGGATACAACTTAGTGATAGAGCACTTGCCTAACATGCTTGAGGCTCTGGGCTCCCCCTTTAAAAAAACACAGGGCACTGCAACTGCTGTTTGTATTCATGACTTTTTTATTAATATGCCAAAACACTGTGACCAGGGACATTTACAGAAGGATTTATTTGAGCTTATGGTTCCAGAAGGGTAAGAGTCCTTTATGGCAGAAATGCAAAGCAGCAAGGATGCGGACCAGGAGAGAGAGAGACAGAGACAGAGACAGAGAGACTCAGAATGACAGAGGTCTTTACTCTCAAAACCTGCCTCTTATGACAAGTTTCCTCCACCAAGACCATGCCTCCTAAGTCTCCCGAAACAGTGCCACCTACTGGGGGCCATGTATTTATTTATTTATAAAATAAAGTCCTTTTTTCCATGTATCCCCTTGCTCTCCCTTCCTTTCCCCGACCAATCCCTCCTGGTCAGCCTTCAGCCCTCCCACTTCCACATCCCTCCATCCCTCCCCCCAAAGGGCAAGAAGTCCCAAGGTGGATCAACTCAGCATCTACTCCAGGTAAGTTCAATTTCCTCATCCTAATGTCAAGACTGGGTTAGGTGCTCCTCTGGAGGGAATGGGCTCCAAAGTGCCAGTTCACGCTTAGAAACACAGTCTGATTTCTCCCCTCGAGGCTCCATATACTACCCATGTCAGTGGACAGTTGCCTATCCTTGGAAGGCCTAGTTCCTTTTCTTGAAGGTTCCCCAGTGGTTGTTCTTAATTTAGTGAGCTCCCCAGAGCTCCAGCTAGCCATCATTGTGGGAATTTTCCTCATAGTTCCTATCCCCTTGTTCATATAAGCACTTCTCCTCTGCTCTCAGCTGGACCAGGAGCTCAGCCCAGTGCTCAGCCATGTATCTCAGCCTCTATCTCTATTCATTGTTGGATGTAGCTTCTGTGATGGCAGTTGGGGTGGTTATTCATTTGATTATAGGGGAAGTCCTGTCTAGGCAACCTCCACCCTCACTATTGGTTGGAGAACTAGCCAGGAACATGCTGTGAGTTCTTGGAGGTTTCCCTAGCATCTGATATATTTCCAACCCCACAATGGATTCCTCTATTAAGATCTCCATCTCTATTTTCTCCCTCCTTGTTGCTCCTCTCACTCAAACATCACCTTCTCTCATGATTTGTTCCCACACCTTCTTAGTTGCAGTTCCTTATGCTCCCAATTAGCTAGGAAGATCGTCTCTATTTTCTCTTCCTAGGGGAATCCCTAGATGTCTCTCTTAAGTTCCTTCTGATTCCAAGCTTTTCAGGGATTGTGGTTTGCAGCTTGGGTGTTCTTTGCTTTTCGTCTAAAGTCCACTAATAAGTGAGTACATCCCATGCTTATCTTTCTGGGCTTGTGATACCTTGCTCAGGAGGATATTCTCCAAATCTATCCATTTGCCTGCAAATTTTAGGATGTCATTTTTTTTTTTAACTGCTAAGTAGTACTCCATTGTGTAGATGTACCACAGTTTGTTAATTCATTCTTCAGTTGTATTTAAATGCTGGAAACTATGGAGAAAGGCACATTCAAACCACCACTCTGCCTTTTCAGGGGACCAAAAGTTTGGCTTAAAACACCCAGGTTAGGTGACTCACAACTACCTGTTAACTCCAGCTCCACAAGATCCCAATGCCTTCTTCTCACCTCCACAGGCAGCCACACACAGAGCACAGACACACACACAGACACACACACACACACAAATAAGACAAATGGAAGTAAATGGCAGTCTCAAAGTACATTGAGCAATAATTACTTAAGGGCACTAATCAGCACACAAACATGTCACATGATGAATAGAGCACACATGTGTCTCTGGAGTGTAACAGCTTCTGAGATCCTTGAAGAGACAGAAGCCACCAACAGGTCATGGAGCTCAGTGGATGGGCGAAGCAGGCCTACTTCAGGGCTTCATACTGTGTAATCCTCCCCACAGCACAGGGACCATTTACCCAGAACTCCTGAGTTAGATTCATGTATTCAACACCAGGATAATTTTTCTTAAAGATTTATTTATTATGCATACAGTATACAGAAGAGGGTACCAGATGTCATCATAGATGGTTATGAGCCGCCATGTGGTTGCTGGGAATTGAACTCAGGATCTCTGGAAGAACAGTCAGTGCTCTTAACCTCTGAGCCATCTTTCCAGCCCCAAATGCCAGGATAATTAATGATGATTTCACTCCTGAAACATGGTGGCCTATGCATATGACCCATGCATTAGTGTAGGCATTAGTTTCTCAGTTCTGTCAATCCCTGCAATCCAGCAGCCACTTATAAGATAATCACCCAGAGGCTTACTATTGATTGCAATCTGTTTGGTCTATGGTCCAGGCTTATTACTAGCTAGTTAATACATCTTAAATTAACCCGACTCTACTAATTTATGACTCACATGTGTCGTGGCTTTACCTGTGACCCTTTACATCTTGTTCTCCCTAGTGGCTCGCAGCATCTGCCGCATTTCTGCCTTTCTTATCCCTGTTGGATTTCCTACCTGGCTACATCCTGTCTTGTCATAGGCCTAAGCAGCTTCTTTAGTAACTAATGGTAGTAACACACATTCACAGTGTACAGAAAGACCATCCCATAGCACACTAGGGAAGCTGAGGCAGGAAGATAGCCCAAAGCTCTGGCTTCACAGTGAGACTTCATTTCAGAAAACATAGAAACTCTGACCCAACATGCATCAGATAGTGTTCATTCTTGTTGCTCAGAAAAACAACAGCAAAAACAAAACAAAAACACCACTTTTTTCTTCTTTTTTGGTTTTATATTTTTGAGACTATCATCAGGCCCTGGCTGGCTTCACACTCAGGATGTAGTTGAGGATGACTTTAAGTTCCTAATGCTCCTTCTGGGATTATAAACCTGTGCACTTCCCATGAACCTGTGAGATGAGACACTACTCTTCTGCACAGGACACTGCCCCTATTTTTAACCCATAATATTTGGGTTATGAAGATGGGTCTGATATACTTGAGAAAAACTCACCATGTGACCCAGAAAACAGACCAGAACCCAGCTGGGTGGTAGAAGCGCAGACCTTTAACCCCAGCACTCAGGAAGCAGAGGCAGGCAGATCTCCGGAAGTTCAAGGCCAGTCTGACCTACAAAGTGAGTTCTAGGACAGCCAGGGCTGCACAGAGAAACCTTTTCTTGAAAACAAACAAACAAACCCCCCAAAAAAACAAAAGGAAGAATCCAATGTCCCCTTTCTAGCTCTGTGGCATCTTAAATCTGTGAAGCAGGACCCAATGAGGAGACTGCAAAAGGTTTCTATGGAAATGATGACAACTTTATTAAACAGTATAAATGGATGAACATTCAACTCTGAAATCACAACTTATGACCCCTCTGAAGAAGCCACCTGCAAAACATGCATGGGTCAACCACACCTGACCTAGGTGTGTCCCCTCCTACACCTAAGGCAGAACTGGTGAAGATCAGTGACCCATCCCATAATACTTGATATACAAATCTTCCCCCTGCCCAGGAAGCTGGGCCTTATGTTCCTAACACTGAACAGTTAACTAAGGACAACTAAACCACGGTTCCCTGAGGCCCCACCCCCCTAAGCTGCTCCAGACCCTTCTCTAGATAATGGACATCCTCCTGGACCTGTGGCTGAGGACAGGCAGCCTCTGGCACTTCACAATCCCTGGAGCCCTGGGACAGGAAGGACAATGGGGGCTGCCTGAGCATCACCTCAGTTGTATGAATCAGGAGTGGGAGATGGGAAGCGGGGCAGCTCCCTCAGAGACAGAACTTCTGCGATAAGCAGCCTCTCCCCTGGCTCTCTATTCCAGATCTCTGGGATGCTATTGTGCCAGGGCAGGTAAGAGTGCACCTTGAAGCCATACTTCCTCAGACTGCAGTCAGCAGGAACCAGCTCCATCCCCAGCTCTGAGGATTCCAGGATGCTCAGCCTCCAGCGGCGCAGGTCCTGCTGTTCTGGTGCATTCTGTAGCTGGGCCACCCTCACCTGATTAGGATCCAGCAATACCTGCCAGCGCTGGACCCGGGTTCTCACAGCCCAGCAGGGAGTCATTGTTAACAGGTAGCAGATAGCATCAAAGCCACCCAACAGGAAGACGAACTTCAGGTCTACCAACCATGTTTCTGCTTCCACGGGATCCATAGGCCAGATGGGGCTCAACTCCAACAATATAGGTTGCCCAGGAGATGGGCTCACATTGAAAACATCCCACCAGGAAAGAGGGGGAATAAGCCAGTGGGAACAGGGAGAAAGGCCATCAAATCTCCAGGGAAGGGCCTGAATCCACTCAGCATCCTCGGGGCCCAGGTCCAGGGGTACAACTTCCTGGGGCCCCAGCTCAGTGGGCACAGGTTGGGGTCTTAGCCCTATCCCTTCTGTCCCTACAGGACCTGGTGTCGGGATGCCAGGACCTGTAGAGACAGAGGTGCCTTGCGGTGGATGCTCTTGGCCCTCTCCTGAGCTGAGCTCTGGCTCTTGGCCCTCTCCTGAGCTGAGCTCTGGCTCTTGGCCCTCTTCTGAGCTGAGCTCTGGCTCTTGGTCTTCTCCTGAGCTGAGCTCTGGCAACTCCTCTGTCTCAGATCCCGCCTCTGAGAGTTCCATAGGCTCAGCAGCACCCATCTCTTCCCCTTCCCATTCTCCCATCTCCAGCATATTTTTAACTACCAGGAATGCTGCCTTGAAGCAAGCAAAGCAGATCTTCATCTGGTCTCCGTAGACAAGCTGGTATAGCCAAGCCGCATAGAGGCAGGACATGCCTTTGGCCCCCTGGCGAACGTTGACTGGGGGACACATGGCCAAGAAGCCTGCCGGTAACTGATTGGACAGACAGACGAAGACTTGCTTGATGGTCTCAGGAGGTCAGGTCTCCAGGATCTTGGGACCGTGTGATGCTAGAGACAGGTGGGAAAAGCCGAGAATAAGAGGAACAGGAGAAAATGGGTACAGTACGAGGTCTAGGGCATTTGGGGCTCCAGGGCACTGGTAGCAGTGCCAATTCAATAGATACCTGCTTGGAGAAATGGACAGCCTTGAGATTCCAGAAACTTCTCCAGCTTCACACTTGCTCCAAGGTCTGGGGAGATAGGAAGGCAAAGAAAATGAGGCTTGGCGCCCCGTGCTGGGCAGGCTGCTGAGACCACTGAGGGGAGGAGGGTTGGGTT
>PVIH01017998.1:9920-40032 GCA_004025045.1 Sigmodon hispidus | reverse complement strand
TATAAAAATCAGACACTAACAAGAAGGATACAACAACAAAAGCCATCCTTTTGTAGCCTACAAGAAACACACCTCAACTGCAAAGACAGGCACAGGCTTAGAGTAAAGGATTGGGAAAAGATTTTCCAGTCAAATTGTCCTGAGAAACAAGCTGGGGTTGCCATCCTAATATCTAACAAAGTAGACTTTAAGCTAAAAGTAATTAAAAGGGACCAAGTTGGTCATTACTTATTCATCACAGGAAAAATTGGTCAAGAGGAGATTTCAATCCAGAATATTTATGCCCCTAATATAAGGGCACCTACCTATGTAAAAGAAACATTGCTAAAGCTCGAATCCCACATCAATTCTTACACCCTAACAGTGGGAGACTTCAATATCCCACTTTCAACCCTGGAGAGATCAACCAGACAGAGCCTCAACAGAGAAATAAGGAGTCTAAATGAGGCTATGATGCAAATGGATGTCATAGATATCTACAGAACCTTCCACCCAAAGGCAAAGGAATATACATATTTCTCAGCTCCTCATGGAACTTTCTCCAAAATTGACCACATAATTGGTCATAAAGCTAATATCAACAGATCCAAAATAATGGAAATAATTCCTTGTAACATATCTGACCACCAGGGCATAAAGTTAGAGTTCAACAACATCAAAAATCAAAGAAAGCCTACAAACTCATGGAAACTAAACATCACTCAGTTGAACCATCTCTGGGTCAAGGAAGAAATTAAGAAAGAAATCAAAGTCTTCCTAAAATTTAATGAAAATGTATCCACATATCCAAACTTGTGGGACACAATGAAAGCAGTCTTGAGGAAAATTCATAGCTCTAGATGCTTACATGAAAAACCTAAAGAAATCCCACACTAGAGACCTAACAGCTCAGCTGATAGCCTTAGAAAAATTAGAAGCAAACTCACCTAGAAGGAGTAGACAGCAGGAAATAATGAAACTTAGAGTTGAAATCAATACAATTGAAACGAAAAGAACAATACAAAGAATCAATGAATCGAAGAGTTGGCTCTTTTTCTATTTTTTAAAAAAAATTCACTCAATTTTGATAATGATTTTATTGAATCTGTTTATTGTTATTAGTAAGTAGTATGGGCACAATATAAATTGTTCCAATTTATAAATATGGCATGTCTTTCCAGTATACCAACACATTTCCATATTTTTAATCTTTATTGATTTTTTTTTTTTACTTTGTGTGATGTTATATATTGTCAACTAGCTATTTGATACTACTTTAAAAATCTGGTACAAATTCTCATTTTACATATCCAGTGAATATTATTAGAACAATCAATTCATATAACACCTGTTTAACAGAACCAGACACAGTAATGTGTGCTTTGAGCTATTCCAATGGTACTAAAATGAGGAAACTCAACCTTTTCATATAAATTCTGTTTAAATACTGAATGGCATATATGCTGTATACACATCCAATTGGTGAACTCTACATTTTTTTTGAGGAAAAGAAATAATAGTTTCAATTTTTACTGTATTTTTTTGTCTATATACCCTGGTTTACTGTGCATTCATAAAGAACCTGAGCTGTGTTTAGAGAATTGGCAACCATTGTTAGTGTGTGCTAATAAACTAATGCCTCCAGCGCAAGCCCAAACATCATTTTTTATTCTGAAGCACAAAAGCCAAGAAGACTGATTTCAATTTAATTATTTCTTAATTCATGTTATTGAAGATTAGTTCAAGAAGGTGATTTACTCCACAAAATAAAGTAATACCTTCAAATTATCACTTCTGGTGCCATATCCTCAGTATTAAAAGAATATATAAATTACTGTATTAAAAGATTACAAAATACATATATATGTACATATACATATATATATATCTGCGTGTGTGTGTGTGCCTAAGTGCTAATTAAAAACTTAATTTAGGGACACATAAAGAAGTTATTAGGCAAATTATTTGTTCTAGAAAACATTAGTAAAATAATTCAATGTACTTCAAAATAAATGAGAATGAGAATAATGAAACAAATATTTCCATAGTTGAAGACAAGATACCAAGCAACCAAGCAAACTCCATAGTCTACACCATTCATATCAACTTACAAGACAACTTTCTTAATATAAAAATAAATAGCTTAATAAAATTTAAATTAAGCATAACTTTGGTGGCATTATTTTTGAAAGAGTATTTTCTTTTATTGGAGAAAGATCACATATTTTCTTAATATTTTATTTGATTTAAAACTGTAGAAAATATATTAAATACAAAACAGAATGATTTAGTAAATGAGGAATAGGAATAAGGTATTTTGGACACAGATGTAATAAAATATGCATAAAATCCTTAAGACTAAAATCATTTTGTAAGTTTGCTCAGTATAACATACCACAATTTATAAATTCAAATTTAATTAAGTGTACAATGAAAAAATGAAAAGATAAATGAATGATAAAATTAAAACATATACTATGAATATTACATTTTAGGAACTAAATATACATATAAAATATTTTACAAGGCATAATAAAACAGACAAGGCATGATTAAAATATTATAAATATAAACAAGGAATGACACATACAGTTAAATCTCTAAATTCTTATGGGCAGAGAATGAAAGACCAGATTAGTTAGGAGAAATGAACATATCATATATTTTCTTAATATTTTATTTGATTTAGGAGAAATGAACATTACTAATAAGTAAGTAATTAAATCTTTGATAAGCTTGTTTTTCTATTTTTTTTATTAATTAGATAATTAAATGCCAACATTCTTTTTGAAAATATGTAAACTAAGGTCTCTAGAGGCCCAAGAGTATTACTGTTTTTTGTTTTTCTCTGTTTTTTGTCACATATTTATTTATATTGAGCAAAAACAATTCAAAACATTCTTACTTTGAAAATTGACTTGTGAAATTCATGCTTTATTTATGTTCTTTAAGATTCTTTTTTTTCTACAATATTTGTATCTGTTTTTCTGTTCAGGACAGTCTAGTAGATATTTCTCCATTTATTATGATTAAAGTACCTAATGAAGCAACTTACATTTTAAAAATGTTTATTTTGTCTCTCAGGGAAGGCAGGAACAGGGCCAAACATGGAAGCTGGTGTTTGTTGTAGCAGCCATTCACATCATGGTAACAGGAGAAAGTAGAAAGAACTAAACTAAACTCTTAGTCACAAAGTTCTTACCTTAGTGAGTCACTTTTACTCATTAGACTCTGCCACCTCAAATCTCTATAGCCTGAAATAGTATCCCAAATTGTTGTAAAGATAAAACAAACTCATGTAAGACATTTCAGATTTGGTCAGTCATATGTCTTCATTTGTATTATTTTAAAACCAAAAGTAAACAACTCAGAGTTTTAGAGCCTTTCAAATTATATAGTCAGAAGTGTCTTTGTCCTGGCTCAACTTAGCCTTGAGGTCTGTACCTACAGTCTCCAAGCAGCTTAGTCCCAAATAACCACACAAAGGCTTATATTAATTACAAACTGTTCTGCCTCAGGCTCAGGCTAATTACAACCTAGCTTTTATAACTTAATTCAACCCATTTTTTGTTAATCTATGTGTTGCCATGTGTTTAGTAGCTTTACCTATGTTTCATTACATTTTTCATTCTGGGCAGTAGCCTGCAGCTTCTCTTGATTCCATCCTCATTCTTTCTCTCTTTTTAGATTTTCCACCTGCTTCTAAGCTGTCTTGTCATGGGCCAAAAGAGCATGTTTATGAACAAATAGTAATAAAGTATATTTACGGCACACAGAAAGAAATCTCATATCACTTTTCCTTTTATATCAGACCAAAAAAAGGTTTCAATTTTAATATAGTAAAATTACATATAACAAAACAATTATCAAGCAAGCTCTGGCTGAGAAAAAAAACTCCAAGTACATTACCCTGTGAAAATTGGCCATGCAGCTAAAGAAAGTGGTATTTCTTAATTTGAGGGCTTACATATGCTGAACAAGTATTCAACCACTGAACCTGTGCCTCAAATTCACTGTATGAAAAGACATAGAGCATAAATGTCATTGAGACCTACATATTCTTATAGAAACATTATTAAATATAAATAGATTTTTTTCAATTTTGTTCTCTCTTTTAAATATTTGAGAGCAAATATTGTGCAGATAAACTGGGAATCTATAGAGACTAAAGAATTCTTTGTTTTGTTTGTTTATTCTATCATCTTCTTTGACATTTAAAGGCTTTGCAGTAGTGATTCTAGTTTTCTGAAAATTATTAGATAATCATAAGACAGTTTGCTGTCTTGTGGTCAGGTCAGTCTAAGGTGTTTTGTATTTTGATTGATGAAAATAGCTCAGAATATTTTTCCAAATCATGCCAACCTCTTATCTAGTGAGATATGCAAGACAAGTATAAATAGAGATGCTTTCTATCAATGAGAAAATACTAAAATGTTTTTAAAAAAGAGTTATGGTTCTGATGAAATATGACAAAAATATGAGTTAATAAAATAATTTTAGCCAAGAATCCTTTAAAGAGAACATATTTTTAAAAGTAATTTAAAATGTCAATTCTAGTCTTTCTTCACATGCCATACATATGGTATAAAATAATAAAAAGAACAATGCATGTGATACTTGATTCTTTAGCATTGACAAAAAATATAACTTAATATTGATAAAACCCATCATCTTGGAATAGGTATAGTAGTAAACATCACAATTCATACAAATATTTATTACACTCTATAGCTCTATAGGCACTCTATAGCTCATTTTGATTGATGCATTGAATTAATATTCATGAATACAAAAGACAATGAGCACATGAATTATCAAGAGTTTATTTTAAATTTTGTACTCTTAACCAATAGCACACAAAAATTAAGACAACTGGACATGAGGAAAGCTAAAAGCTTCCAAGTTTCTTCTTCTAAAAAGAATGTTGACTATGAAGAAACTCTCCCTGAAAGAGCACATAGAACTCCAGCAAAGAATCTAGGGTAATAAGTACTCAATTTTGCTGCACTCTCGCATATGATGAAGCTCCCTAGGAATTTACCATGTAAAAAGTCAGAAGTTGCAGCCCAGATTATTCTTTTGAGATAAAAAGCTGATTCTTTGCCAATACAGCTTTCTCATTACTTTCCCTATATTTCAAAGCACAATATATTTCTGCTTATAAAAAAAATTGAATGTATAATCAATCTTATGAAGATACCATAACTATCTTAAGTAGGACAGATAAACAAAATGATCAAAAGCATGATTTTATTTCACTTATATGTCCACATTTTAATGCAGCATCAAAGAAAATAGGGGCTGTAACCTAACCAGAGTAGAAACCTGGAAGCCCAGAAAGAACACTGCTTACTGGCTTAATATCTATGGCTTGTTCATTCTTTTTTTCTTATATCTTCTAGGACCAACAGTCAAGGGATGGCACAACCCAAGTGATCTGGGTATACCCATATTTATAATCAATCAAGAAAATCCACCACTTGCTGCTCACAGGTTAATCTCATGAGGATGCTTTCTCAAACGAACTTCTCTCTTCACAAATGATACTGACATTATCAACTTTTTATAAAACTACCCAACATAAAGCATAACACTCAAGGTATTGTTTTTGACAAATCACATAAAAAATCTGGCAAATGAAAACTTATTTAACGTTTAAAAGATTAACTATTTCATATATTCAACAAGAAATAGTAATAATTGCACTACTCATAAGAATTATTAAATGATTTAATCACCAGAATTCTATTATCTTAAATATTATAATAAGTAGCCAAGTTAAAAAAAAGCCTAGCTATTTCTATGTTTGTGAAAAAAAATGCTTTAAATATAAATAACCATTTCTTCCTATGAAATTACTTAGAATAAGGGTAGTATCTGGAAGATGAATAAAACTGAACATTGAACATCCAACTGCGACTTTTTTTTATTAAAATTCCAGGAAAGGCAATTAAATTCAAGACTCTTTTATACCCTTTTTATGCCACAACTGATTTCCACTTTAGATGTAATACTCCAAGTGAAGAAACCATTTCTCCTACACAATCTGTTCTAATCTGAGAGGATAAATTTGGAGCCAATTACATTTGCTCTGCCTTAATGTCTAAGAATATGATGTAAAACTATGAAGCAGTTGTTTTAAGTTATTGAGTTGACATTGTTTGCTACTCTGACCAGGTAAAAATCAGGAGACACAATCATGGTGTCATTGGCAGAGGATAAGACCAACATACAGAAGAAGAGGAATGAGGATGGGAGAAGGAGATGGAAAAAAATGTAAGATGAGGGCTTCAACAAACTCCCTAACTTTATATTCCTATTTTATGCTCCTTGCCCCCACATCCCTAGATCAATATGCAGATAAAGCCTGGTCCTCCTCAGAATCTCCCACTTAGGAGAGGCAATAAATGCCTTTTTACTTAAATTGGGCTAAGTAGAATTTCATTACAACAGAATATTGCCTAAAATGTCTTCTAGGTGGAAGACCTGTGCTGGCTATTAGCAGAACTCTTCACAACAGGATAAATTTTCAAGTATAAGCCTTCTTAAAATATCTATGTAAATGAAGGTAAACACTAAAAAGTTGAAGTTCACTTCAGTTCACATAAAGTTATATTTTCCAATGAGAAAAAAGATATCAAAAATACACATTTAAGTGGTACAACTGGTGAAAGTAGAAACTCATATTTAGCAGAAGTTTAATTTTGCATCTAAAATCAAAGGTTACCAATAAGAAATGTAAGTTGCATAATTGTTATAGTTTGCTTTTTAGTTATTCTCCTAATAATGTTATTATTTCTGTATTCATTGCTCTTTTTTTGTAAGAATGAGATTTGCATTTAGAATACCTAAGGGGTTTTTTGAATTCATTCTATTAGAGCAGGAAAAGAAAAAGCATCTTATTTATAATGAACTAATGAGGTTGTGAGTTTTTTCCCCATAAAAAGCTTTCTTAAGTTATTTCCTAGATTAAAAGACAAGAGAAGTCTTTGATTCTTATTATTTTACTTCTGTATTTATATCCACTTCTCATACTTTTATACTTCTGTTAAAGCCATTGAAATAAATGTACCTCATGAGTATTTCTACAAGTCTGAAGAAATAAACAGTATTACAAAAAAGGATCCTGTATTTTGTTACTTTGTAAAAAATAAATAAAATTATTCTATATGGGAATGACCATAACAGAGACAAAGAGAGGAAACTCCCATTGTTTCTCAGTCTATATGAAGGTAGTTAAATGTCAAGCAAATTGTCTAAAAAGAATGTATTTTTACAGACACGTCATCAAATAAACTTTCCACTTTCCTTCAACAACAAAGCCACCCAAAAAGAAATACATAAAAACTATTACAATGTATTATTTAAAATGTAAATATGTTTTTAATTTTACTGTTTAGTTAGTTAACAAAGTTTCTGATTCTGATTGGCAAACTCAGCCTTAGTTGTCTCACCCTTCCACCTGCCTACTTTCCTAAATCTATGCCCTATATCCACATCTCCATCTACTGTATTTTCCTTCTTCTACTTTTCAGATGTGTACTGTCAAACACTCTGTCTCTCCTTCTATGTTTTCATCACTTATGCACCCCATACTAGTCTTATTGTCTATATATTCTTTCACCGATACATAAATATACAAGGATATAATTCAACATTTTGGATCCACATATGTGAAAGAAAGAACATGAGATATTTGACTTTCTATCCTGGGATCTCCTCATTTACTATAATATATTCTACTTCCCCATTTTCTGGAAACTTTGTAATTTCACATTTCTTTATTGCTGAACAAATTCCTCTGAGGTATAAGGAGTGCACTTTCCTTTTCTATCCATTTTCTAATAGATAAGATGGCTGATCTCTTTTTCTCATCTTTTGGTGATTGAACAGCAAAGGAACACGAACTTCCATGCCTGAACTAGTTACTATTGCTTCCCAGTTAAATAATCTGAATGTAATAATTTATTCCCAAAGTTATTTCAAAATGAGCATACTTGGGGCAGAAGAAACAACTCAAGAGTAGGGGCATGTACTGTCTATCTAGAGAACCTGAGCTTGGTATTAGGTATATTAGATAGCTCACACCAATCTACAATGCCAAATTCAGCAGATCAGACTCTGGCTTCCTTAGACACCAAGAAAGCATCCAAGTGTGTAGGTATACACACAGAAACACATAACTAGATAATGTAAAACTAACAAAAGTAAAATATTTAAAAACATGAGAGTGCAAATAAAAAAAACCTATGATAAGAATACATAATTTTTTTGAATTTCTAACATGATATTTTCTAAGGGTTTACCAGGTATTTGTTCTAATTTTCACTATTCTCAATTTTATAATCACAAAACAATACATGAATACATTAATGTTAACAGTAGCAACTCCATTTCTAGTCCTATTTTCTTAAAAAGTCCAAATTACCAAAGTTGTTATATATTCCTTTCCATAATTTATTTGGTACTCATAAACTGCATATAATCTTATAAAACATATTTCTTTATTTTATATGATTACTTTCTTTTTATTTGTTAATAAATCAGTCTCATGTTGGATATAAGCTCATATTACAATTCTTTCCCTGCAGATATAACTACAATTTATTCATTGATCTTTACATCTTTTTATACCATTTATAGATATTCTTTAATGTAAATCATATCACTGTGTTAAAAAAATAAGAAACTTAAATTGAGAACGTATTTATTGTGTTTTAAGATGCACTGATGTAATGAATAGTTCCAGAGAGAATAAAGTTATACTTATGTCACATATCATATAAACACGATTACACCAGTCAAGAGAAACATGAATTATAAAAAATAAAAGGACAGTAGTTTTCTGGCTCAAAGTTCTTGTCTGAAAGATAGCAATATATGTCTTGCTCACATAAAATTGAGATGTAAAGAAAAAGAAGATTTTCATTAGTACATCAGAAAAAGACAAGCCGTGAATGCAATACATAGAACTTTGTTCTTCCCTGGTGAATATATCCTCTTTAGCAAGTCCTCTGCAGCAAGAGCATAGTATGCAGTGGTGAATGCTGGGGCACTGTGCACCAAGTGTTTCTCTCCCAACAGGAGACATGAAAACAAAAGGAAGAAAAAGTTGCTATCCTTCTGTGGTCATAATGCAGACCATTTACATAAAAAAAATATGAATGAGAAATTTCTCTAACAGATTGTAAGATAAAAAGTGACAAAGTTTGCTTTCTTCTCATTAAATCAGAAAGAAATTATTCATCTCCCGTGAATGCAAATGAAAGCTTTTTAAATAGTGTGGTCATAATATGGTAATTAGATGTCTGAGTGCCAGCCAGATTCCTTCATTTCTCCAAATTACAATAATTACAATTGACCATTACTGATAATTACAGATATCAGAGTCAAATTCCAATTTTTTTCATTCTCCTTTCTGTAATAAATGCATGCCTTCTTTCCAATGAAACCATTTCACATTTTTTACATTGCCCAAATTCTTCCTGGCCACTTGCCCCATTTCTGCAATAAGAGCTCTATCTACATCTCCTCCCATATCTGTATTTACCTCTTGTAATGGTTGCTAATTGGGTTTCTCCCAGGGTCTAACCAGAAGGTGTTGGGATATATAAGCAGTATATTAAGGTAGAATTAAAAGATTAAATATGCAAATTGCCTCAAAAAAGATTCTATCAATTCTGAGGGAAGGAAGCAGTTTGATTTCTCTTATTATTACAGTAACTAAAGCAGAGCCAGCAAACAGAGAGCCTCACAAACCACATGAAGATGGCAAGCAAATTAAAACATGAAATTGGTGACAAATGCTTTCAGTTTCCAACTAGCACCAAGTTTCTGAACATACATAAAGTTCCTACACTCAGGGTCTGAATGGTGTGTGACATTCAGGAAGATTTCCTAAAATGACATGTTTAATCTTTTCTTTTCAAATAATGCATTTGATTAGTCAAGTGCCCTTCTTGAGACTGAAAGTTCCTCTCTATATATTGTCTTTTACATACCCACAGCTAACCTTAAACATTAGTTAACTTGTTTCTTTTTTTAGGGGGTTTTATTCAGAGAAAGGGTTTAGGAAATCACAGGAGACTGTGACAATCTGTATCAAAATATTAATGCTTAAAAACTTGTCTTGAAACAATAGCCATTAAAAAGGCATAGATAAATAGATGCTTATTAGCATATTTATTGTTCTTTTTAAAGTCACAGTTAACATCTATGTCTGTCGATGCAGTAACCAGTATTTATACTTTGGAAGATATATACAATAAAAATTATTCAGACACAATAGAATAATGTCATCAAAAAACCCACATACAGATATTTGAGGAGAAAGACATTTTTTTCCACTTTAAATTTTTTAAAAAAAGATTTTTTTAACATAATATTTTTAATTCTTGTTTAAAAATTCACAGTTATGCATTGTATTTTGATCAATTGTAACTACTACTACAAACCTCCACCTCTTCCTAGAGCCCCCACTTTCCCTCTCAACTTTATATGACTTTACTTCATTGTATTAAAGGCCATTTATTGAGGCCAATTCTTGTTGTCCTTATGGGCATGGGTTTCTGGCTATCCAATAAAGTATGGGCAATCTATAAGAGGCTGTGTTTCTCCAAAAGATTAATCTTCCTTCCTGAGCAGACAACAACTGCCAATACTCCTCAGATAACGAAAAGGAATTGGGCCTCTCCCCTCTTCCCTATCAAAGCTAGAGTTAAGTACTTTGGTCTTAACCAAATGTTAACAAGTAGGCTTTTGTGTGTTCAGTCGGTTGGTTCTTTTGTTGTTGTTTGCTTTTTTGTGAGTGTTAAAATTACAGAAAAATTTAATATTACATATTTTAAATAATCTAACTATTCCTGATATCAACTCTTGTATTCATTGACATTTATCATCACATATTAGGTGATATATTTTTTTCATTTATAGATACTCAGAAAGCAAGATATATTGCTAGGGTTTGAATCTAAAACTTCCCCCAGAGGTTTGTTTTGTATGACTGGTTTCGCTGCAGCTGGTAGCACTATTGTGTAAATGCTGGACACTAGGAGGAAGGACTAACCTGTGGACGGAGATCAAGGGACAAAGGACTTTGAGGGTGTATTTTTACTGGCTCCTTCCTTGATTGCATTCTAGGATCTCTGGTCTGCTCTGATGTGAACAGGCTCTGCTATGTGTTGCTACCACTAAGAATGGGACTCTCTTCTATGTGCCCTCATTATCATGGACTCAAACCCTCAAGGACAATGATCCAAAGCAGGCTCTTCCCTCTTAAAATGTTGAAGTCACTTATGTTAGTCATAAGAGTGCTAAAGTAATTACTTGCATATATTCATACATGTAACATTTAACACATATATATGAGATCTTTTGAAAGAACTCCAGTTGCTTCTCTTGTTCTTTTTATCTGTGTGACTAAGATTAAAAGTTGAATCTCTTCTGGTTTCAGTTTTCTCATCTACAAGATAAGAATCAAGATGCTTACTTTCAAAGTGTGCTAAAGAAATTAAACACATTGGGCAAGATAACATTGGATCAATTAATGTTACTAATATAGAAAATTTTTCTACGCACTGCTGGAATGTGAAGGATTCTCTCACTGAGGTTCCTAAGACATTATTTTCTTCCAAGTCTCAGAGATACTCAGTTCTCTTTATGAATCTGAAAACACTTTCCAATGTTTGAGGATATCATTTCCAAATATTAATTTTCAAAAGTATTTATTTCAGTAGAGATGACTAAATATTTTACTGTTTACGGAAACATCAGTCAGCTATTGTGATAAAAATATTACTGCTGTGAAATGTCCTATACACTGGCAATTCTCTATCACATGTAGCTAATAGTAATTGTGAATTCAAAGAATACATAACTAATGTTCCAAGCCTGGGGATTTAACTCAGTGGTAGTGTGATTACTCAGCATGTGAAAAATTATGGGTTAAATCCTCAGGACTATACCCAACTTTCAAATACCACTTTAGGCTCTTCTACATCATCTTTAAAGCACAGGGTTACTGAGTCAGCTGACTGTCTATTTTGCTGGTTCAACGTGAAACTCCAAATACAAAGCTGAGTCCAGAGAAAAAGGAAATAAGAACGCTCCACAACTTGTAATGTAACTTTAGGTATTACTAAAAATCTTTGTTCTATATCAACACAAAAATATTAATCTATGTTTGAGGAATATAGACTCAATATCCCTATAATGCAAGACAAATGAATACTCATTGTTTATGAAAACTTGAACTACAATTTATTAGGCATAATTTAGTTCCTTGTATAAGAGAAATTACATTTCGCAAATAAATTACTCATACTGTCTAGGCTTGACCTTGAGTAAGAAAAATTTTGATATATGACATTAAGCCAAGTAAACTCACCTTGCTATGAAAAACTATTTATTTTCCTATTTTTCAGTTTACTAATTGTAAAATGTTATTCTCTCTTCTCCAACAATTGCCTGACATGGTCATTATTGTAAGGATTTGTATTTTTGAAATCTCTAAGATTAATCAGCAGGGTGGAGACCAAGCAGGTCTCTTCCAGCCCTAGCATATTACTCTGTTGTAGAAAGTTTCCCGGGCCCATTTGTGCCCCAGGTTCGGATCTGGCCAGCGGGGCTTTTGTCCCTCAAAGAAATTAATCACTTATATTAACTTCATACTGTTAGGTCCATGTCTGAAGCACATTACTAGCTAGCTCTTTGAACTTAATTCAACCCATTTCTTGTAATCTACCTGCCACCTGTCCCAGCCCGTGGCTCACCTGGATTTCTTACATGTCTCTTCTTCAGGGGTCAGATGGATTCTGGCTAACTCTGCCCTTCTCCTACCTGCCTGCCTTCTGATCCTCCACCCACGTCTAAGCTGTTGTGCATAGACCAAAACAGCTCCTTTATTTACAGTATACAGATAACATTCTACCACATTACCCTGCTTGGCAGAATTCCCATTTTCTCAAAAAAGGCCAACCTCCTTCTCAAAGCCTTCAGCAGACAAGATGAACTTCCTTATTATGCTGTGTATGCTTCTTTACTCAAAAAACAAGAATTGAAATGTTAAGTCTATCTCCAAAATACTATATCAAACATACAGACTTTTCCCTCTATACTACAGATAGGACAAATTTATGTCAAAAGTAAGCCATCCAAAAATTCCAAGTATTTCCAGAGGATAAAAAATAAACTGTCAAATACTGAGTATATAGCATTCTGTTATGGCAACACAAATGGATTAAAGCCAGTAAAATTAAGCCATGGTTACAGCTTGATCATAAATCAATTTTTAAACAAAATCATAATTTTAGACACTAATATGACTAAGATAAAGGGAATAGTTTTTGATAGCCAGCCACAGTCTTTTCACTGTTATTATACACATAAGGGAAGAGGGACAAAAAGCAAGAGACAGCATGAGGCTCCTTGTTTAAAGTCTTAATTTTATTCACGAGAGAGAAACTCATAGTATAATTTCCTGTTAGAGGCTTCTCCTTCAAAATCAACTCTTTGCTAACACCTAAATTTTTGAAGGACACATTTAAGCCACAGGAATCTATGTTCAAAGACTTGTCTTAAAAATAACTTACTAAAGCTCACTGAGATTTTCAAGAATTCTATCATAAATAAATAAAATTTTTCTCTCCCTTCCTTTCTGGAAGGAAAAAAAATCCATAACACAGAAGAAAAAACTTTCAATTAAACTTCAAATTAACTGGCCATGATATCAGCAGAACAGCAGTTGACAAAATGGTCAGCATTTTGAACTCTACTGGAAAAACAGAAAACAGTCTTGTTCTAGTTCTTTGATAAAAATAACATTTTATCATAGTTTATTAAATTAGGAAGTGTTTGTTAACAATACTGCTGTTATGTCCTGGATGTTAGAAACACCAGCTTTTGAAACTCTTAAAAGTGGTGATACATAGACTAGTTTATCTCCACAAACCAGCTGCTATCCTTATTTATATTTATTTATTATTTTTATTTATGCATCCATAAAATGTATCATCACAATATTTTGTGTCTCACCTCTAATGTCTTCCATTGACATAATAATATTATTATTATTATTTAAGCTACAAAATATCATTTTAATATATATTAAATATGTCTCTAATTTGAATAGGTGGTATATAATATGTGGAGAATGAAAAAGTAGCAAAGATAAAATACTAAATATTTACCATGCATGAGATGAAATTCCAATTTTAGTCTATTTTCATCAGTAAAAGAAGACAAACAGACTACGAGACCTTTCAAGTTCATCTAATTTCCTGGCCACGACTGACATAAAGGATATCAAAACAACAGTAAGACTAGAATTTGGCTTGGAATTATGTTAAAAGAGAAGAATGCATTAAGTTGGGTATCTATAATGTGGACACATGTCAGTCATTTACTGGTGTTTCCTTTTATATGTTTTATGTAAGAATAAAGTATATCTAAATTCTAGTTTAGTCCTCTTGTTATTTGTTGGGCTCACTGCAAAGTCTATTCCATTCACTCCCCCAAGATGTGACATGACTGATATTGATGCTACTCAACTTATAAGACTTCAGACCTGAAGCTCTTAATTTCTCCTTTACCTTTTGGTCTTCTCATGGCTTCTCAAGTGTTGCCATGTGGAAACCAATTTCCAAGGCAACCTTTTCTTCAGAGAACGATTGGAGGCTAAGAGACTTAAGAGTTTTAGAGTCTCAGTATAAGCAATAATGCCAATATTTGTCAGCCAGAGCTGGAAAGGGACTGTTTGTTACAGGTATTCTCTTGTTCACAAAAGGTTTAGAGAATACAGGGAGAATATAGACCCTGCATTAGCTTTATAAACAAACCAGTTGTATTTTTTTTTCAAGCTGTGACTGTTTATTAACCGACCAGATTTCAAAAATACCATGGGCTTCACCTTAGTTCATCCATCTAATAAGCCTGTTTATCTGATCTTCCCTGTTTACAGCATCTCCACCTTCCACAAGATGAGTTGTCTTTTTCTTCATTCCACCTCAAGGAGAGGATAATTTGAAGGGCCACAGGAAGTTATTGGCTTCCTTGAAGTGTTTTCCAACTGTATAGATCTCATGAATTAGATCTTCCATGCAGATGATGCCACATCTAGCCAGAGACCAAGCAATCAAGGAATTATCTGTCAAGGCAATTCTCTTCTTATTGATTTTGCCATAGCCTCGTTTGTAGATGAGCTCATTTACTGACTTCAGGTTGGGATACTCACATTCAATGTATGGTTCCACAATCCTCAGCATGTTAATTGAAGCCTTGTTGAGCTTGACAAAGGTGCCATTGAAGATCTGACGAAGACAGAGAAGCTTACGGACCTTTGGACTTACACCATTGATACCTCAGATTCTGATGACAAATGCCAACTTTGGCTCTGTAGGCACGTAGAAGTTTCCAGCCTTCTTTGCCATCCTAGCCATCCGAATCTCAGTCCGGTACATCTGTCTGTATTCCTTGTGATAATGCTTTGCCTTTTCATAGATAAGCTACCTCCTTGCCTTTCAAAGTGTCTTCAGGGCAATCTTCTTCTGAAAGCGCTTCACCTTCAGCTCTGTGAAATTCTTTCACTTTTTCTTAAGGGTTTCTGGCACAGAAGGAACCTTGAAACTGAGGAAGGAAATGGAAAACAACACCTCATCTGAGGCAATCATCAAATATTATGGGTACTCAGTCTAAAACACTTAGAGAGTAAGAAAGATCCCAGAAAAGAAAGTAATGTTTCACCTTGATACTTTAAACCTGTTGCTTATGTTTCGTTGAGTCATTTCTCAATTTGTTCAGTTACACTTACTCAGGAATCAGAGGTGTGGATACTTGAAATGTGAAACAAGTTTATGAATCAAAGCACATATCAAAAATTAGGAAAAAAAATTCTTAATTTTTCAGTGAACTAAGATGGGAAAACATCTCTGTAAGGATTGATTTCCATCATACCAAGAAAATATGGCGATTTATCAGAAAAAAATTATCACTAGAATCCAAAATGGATAATGCTGTCTTTTCAAATAATAATTTCAATGTCATTTCTTTAAAATGAGTTCTTTTGTTAACTATCTCTGGTGTAACATGAAATAACTGAAATGTGTTGTCTGTATTGTTCACTCCCTCTGTACTGCTACATTACTATTTTATGTTTGCTTTTTAAGTTATAATAGTTTATAAAAATATTTTTCTACAAACAATTTTTTCTCTCTATTTTAATGCATAAATGGATAGATACCATGATTTATACACCATTCTCCAGATGACTTAGTAATTTTCAAGATAAATTACTGTGATCTCATTTAGTTAAAATTTAATTTCATTATTTAATTTCAATTTTGTATACTTACATATTTTTATGAATATAGACACAAATGAGTACATATTAGACTAATTAGAAAATATATATTTCTCAAATATGTTCTATATACATTAAGATAATGCTGCTTGTACATATGTAGTTATATTATCCTACCAAATACTTACCAACAAATGGGACATTTAGTTTTTAATCATATATCTATTATAAAAATAATAATATATCACATTTTTACCATAAATATCTAACTTCCTATGTTAATCAATATTCAGTCACTATGACAAAACACTTGTCATAACCCTAACCCTAACCATAACCCTAAATAAGAGCTTAAAAGGTTCATATTCTGTGGTTTGCTAATCTAAAAGTATCTATAGATACATATTCCATGGGGGTTTTATGAATTATACTTCGAAAAATATGAACTAGCCAAAAAGTAAATTTTTCTTGTCAGTATTAATTTATTTTATGGATCCTTAATTCTTTAAAGCAATTCATTTTTCCAAGTTATCTAAAATACAAAACACTAGAAAAAAAGGGCTGGAGGGATTGCTCAGAGGTTAAGAGCACTGACTGTTCTTCCAGAGCTCCTGAATTCAATTTCCAGCAACCACATGGTGGCTCACAACAATCTATAATGAAATGTGGTACTCTCTTCTGTATACTTGCTCCTCATCCTCTCCAGATTATACTATCATCTTTGTTTTTTATCTTAGCCATTCTGGGAGGTGTAAAGTGGCATCACAAAGTTGTTTTGATTTGCATTTCTCTGATGGCTAAAGATGTTGAACAGTTTTTAAAATGCCCAAAACCTTGAATAATCCAATCAAAAAATGGGGTTCAGAACTAAAAAGGGCATTCTCAGCAGAAAAATTACAAATGGCTGAAAGGCACTTGAGAAAGTGCTCAACACCTTTAGCCATCAGAGAAGTGCAAATCAAAACAACTTTGAGATACTACCTGACATCTGTCAGATTGGCTAAGATAAAAGACACAGATGACAGCCTATGCTGGAGAGGTTGCAGAGCAAGGAGAACACTCCTCCATTGTTGATGGGAGTGTAAGCTTTTTCAGCCTTTCTTGAATGTAGCATGGCAGTTTCTCAGAAAACTGGGAATCAATCTCTCCAAGGATCCAGCAATACAACTTCTGGGTGTATACCCTAAAGATGCACAGTTGCACCCAAAAGCATTAACTCAACTATGTTCCTAGCAGCATTATTCATAATAGCAAGAACCTGGAAACAACCTAGATGCCCCTCAACTGAAGAATGGATTAACAAACTGTGGTAAATCGACACAATGGAGTACTGCTCAGAAGTAAAAATAATTAATTTGTGTAATATATTTTTTTCTGCTTTTGAGCTGATATTCTTTTCCTTTTTCAATTCTGATTATTCTCAGGTTTGATCTTTTTATGGTGTCCTAGATTTCCTTGGTATTTTGTATTTTGACTTTTTTGCGTTTAGTGTTTTCTTTGACTGACCTAGAGATTTTGTCCTCTATCTCTTTATTTCAGTTGATTTAGCTTGCATCTGTAGTTCCCATTCATTTCCTCAGGCTTTCTATTCCCAGCATTGCCTAGCTTTATGCCTCCTTTATTGCTTTTGTTTCAATTTTTTATTCCCGGAATTTCTCTTTCACTTGTTTGTTTTCCTTTCCTTCGTTTTATTTTCTATCAGGTATTTTTTATTCTCTTCCAATTTTTTGTTAGTATTTTCTTCTATTTCTTTATAAGCAGGTGGAGAACCATGGGTGAGAAAACTAAAGTAAGAAAGATTTTTTCTGAACTGTGGGTCTGGACAAGTCAGAAAACTTTAGCTTACACACAAGCCAAGCTAAGACCATGCATTCAAAAGAAAGAAAAAGTCTCTCTGTGTGTATTTATTTGAGAACTGGGTGGCAGTGCCTGCAGAGAGTAGAAAAGTCAAAACACAAAGAGCAAAAACAACTGCCAACATAGGAACATTAAAGTATCCTACCTCCAATGTCACCATTATCATGACTGCCAAGACACTAATCCTGCTGTTGGGCAAAGAGTTAATGCTAGGAAATGGCTTCTTACCTGTAGTTTTCCCAGTATTGACCCCATCTGTCCCTTATCTGATACTCTTTTCAGCTTTGCACTCTCTCCTTCACATGCACATGCAACATATGTGTGTGTGTCAAGGTTACCACATTCTTACACATTTCTGTTCGTGCAGGGAAACCATATTCACTTTGGGCCAGGACTTGTTAGATAGGTGTTTCCTCCTATGCATAACCGCCTTTGTGTGTTTGCAAAAACCTTTTGGTGTTTTTGTTTTGTGTTTTTCTTAATAGAAAATTCTAGAAAAAATTCCTTGAATTCAGTATTATGTTTTTGATTCTCTAGATTTAATCAGAAAGAGTGACAGGGTAGAGGCAATGAGGGTTTATCTGGAACAGTTTCATCTCAGAAAGACAGGTTTCTTGACACTAACTTCAATGGAGGCAAATGTATGCAAGAGAATGCAGTTTAAAAAAGTACTGCCAGCATGACTGTTTCATTACTTGGGGGAGGTTTGAATTGTAAATATGAAAAAATAAAACCAAAGCAGGAGGCATCTGGAAGACTCAAAAACAGAGTGAAAAGAAAGATGACTGCCCATGGCTATAGATATGTTAAGAAGTTTAGGGAGTTTCAGGAATACATTCTGCTTGACTCATCATCCATGGTAGGGCTGACTTTCGCATGGTTCTCTTACCTTTTGACTTACTCATGCTCCTTTAAGTAATTTGTTATCTATATTCCTGCAATAAACTTAGCCAAATGATTAATGTGGCATTGATAGATACATTTATTTGGTCTGTCACTAGTACACTATCCAGAATGAATAGAAATTTGTTCGCATTTTTCCAAGGTGAAATCAATGTCACACAACACAGTTAATATCCAACAGAGGCCAATGGAAACAAAGATTGCTTGAGGTTGATTGATTGTATCACCCAAGAATGAGTGTTGGATAACAATAGAGTATGATAAGCATAGGCTTTTTCAGGAGCAATCCTGACATGGCTACTTTTCTTGTGTGGATTGAAATGGAAGTATATGCCTTTTTGGTATAGTGGTGGTTGCATACCTCATAAGAGCTTTGGGTTAAAATTATTGGCAATACCTAATGGTAGCATCTCTTTAAGCACGATATAATATTAGTTGTGTAGTCTGGACATAAGACTTGCAAATGAAGCTGAGTGATCTGCCCAGAAATTATTTGTCCATTTAAAGAAATAGAAGCACAATAAAAAGTGGCATGTGGATGCTATGAACTACACTAATTGAAAGAGAAGATAGAAGAAAAAAAATGTTGTTTAAGTATTAAGACAAGCAGGGCAAAAAGTACACTTTGAAAATAAAGAAAGACAGAAAGGGAGAAAGAAAGGAAGGAAGTAAGGAAGAAACAAAACAAAATATCAGGAAATTCAATGTTGGAACCAAGGCATATACTGAAAGAGATAAAGAGAATCTGGATTCAAATAGGAATAAAGGGACAAGTGTCCTTAAGGCAAGGATCTCACCTAGATAAGTTTCAGTTTGGTGAAAAGAAGAGGCCAGTGGAATTTTGTGCTCCTAAAAAGTAACAAAAGAGGATAATTGCTAATGCTGGTATTCAGGCCATTCTCCAAATAGACTGGCAAACTAAACTTTACAGTGTCTTCCATGTAGTTTTGGCTTTAGAATTATGACAGATACACAAGTATGGAACATTTCTTTCTACTTATAGAGAGCCATTGGGGCAGGAAGGTGCAGGGAAGTCACTACATGGAAGCCCTGAAAAGTCATTGTCATGAAGCTGTGAAGGTAAAGCTTGGGTTGCCATGGAAACTGCAAGATGTTGACGATGCTGGTGCCAGGAAACATCAGCCAATGAGAGTTGGAGACAATGAGTGGAACCAGTGTTAGAGAGAGAAACATGCTGTATGCAGAATAGCTGAAAGGGAAGACATGTCTAAGCCCTCTGACAGGAGTAATGGAGTTACAGGACATGGAGTTTGCCCTGAAGGTTTTTGGTCCTGCTTTGTCCTAGCATTTCTTTACTATGCTTTCCTTCTTTCCTCTTAAAGTGTAATGTATATTCTGTACCATTGTGTGTTGGAAGTATGTATTCAACTATTAAAAGACAGTCTTGATTCTCAGAGGGGATTTTGGGCTTTTAAACTTTGCTAAGATTACAAAACACCATAGGAATTTTGGAAACTTGAATAATATATTTCAGATTATAAAATGACGGCTGGCCTACGGAGGCCAGGGAGTGGATTCAGGAACTTTGAATGAGAATTTACCTCCCCATAGGTCCATGAGTTTGAATACATGATCTCCAGTAGGTGCAACTGGAGAAATAAGGAGCTGTGACCTTGGAGGAGATCTATCACTAAGAGTGGCTTTTACCACAACCACTGAACAGCTTGGAATCTGAAACACCTTGGACCTTGGAGCCTATTCCCTCCAGGGGAACACCTGACCCACTTTTGATCTTGGGGTGAGGAAAGCAGATATCCCTGGAGTGTATGCTGAACTAAGCCACTTTGGGACCTTGGGACCTCCTGCCCTTGCTGGGGAGGAGATAAAGTGATGGGGAGAAGAGTGAGTGACTGGGAGGGGCTGGAGAGGAAAGGTGTCTGAAAAAGGAGATACATGGATACAAAATAGGACTTTATTCATAATAAAAGAATGGACTTTGAGGTTTCAAAAGACTCTTGGAATTCTCTCCCCCCCCCACTGCCTTTCTCCTTGTCCCTTCTTCTCTCCTTTCAACTTGACCAAGATGTAAGTGCTCAGTTATTCCTATCACCATGCCTTTGCTTCACCGTCATGAACTCTAAACCTGTGAAACCGTGAAGTCCACAGTGTTTTTTCTTTAGAATTCTTAAATTCTTTAAATATTTTTTATACATTGTTCTGGCCATAGTGCCTTAACTCAGCAACAGAATGTAACTAATTAACTATAACACTAACAATAACTCAAAATAGAGTCTCTTGTTACAGATTCTATGTACGACACAGAATCACATTAGGAAATATGCAGCTGCTGGTACAATAGTGGCACAATTGTTATTGATGTAACAAATGCTTTTTAAATTAGATTTAACTAATTAAATAACCAAGGTAATAATTAACATTAAGTATCATAGAACCCAAAGAAAAAGTGACTTAAGGAGGAGGAAGAGAATATGGTGAAGTAGTTAAAGATAACCTCATGTCAAATCTTTAATAAAGACAAGAAAACTTAATATTCACCTATAACTGGGGGCTTAATAATGACCCAGTATAGACAATTATTGGTAATCATGGAATATTCTCCACTGCAACTTTTGGAATTGGGAGAAATTGTCACGCGCAACCTCGCCAGCAAGAAAGACGCAACACCGCATCCTTCTCTCTGCAGTTTATTTGGGTCCTTTACAATCTGGTTTCTTCTGACGAATGACCCTGGGGGGAAGCCTCCTCTTAGCTAAATACCCTCAGCGCTTCCAATCCAAGATAGCCATGTGGGCATCAAAAATAGACTCAGATAGGCAGAAGCAAGTCAAATCCTTGGCCTTAGCCAAATATGTAGTTGTTTACCATGGAGAGCGCTCAAGGCCAACGCCATCTTAAGGTGTGGCTGTATGCAGCTCTCTACAAGAAATATTTTAAAACAAGTAATGAGAAAACATTGTATAGTTTGATTGGGGATACTGAGTAACACAAGTGTAGGTGGTATCAATCTGGTTGCCATAGAAGTATTAAAAAAATGATCAATGCAACTATGCACCTTTCACTAAAACAAATACTTTATAACCTGATGAAATAGAGAGAAAATTATTCTCTGATGGTCTGACTCATATGATGCACTAAAAATACTTGTTTATCAATTATTCTAGTCTTCATGAACATCAAAATCATAATGGAAGCAGAGGTATTAGTGAGGGAACTTGGTATGAGACAGCAGTGATATCCTAATGGAGTACATTTATACAAGAGGTAAAAGGTTGATTTCCCAGGGTCTTCTGCACTAGTACCAGGTTTTAGTGGCTTTTCTCATTTTCATGTTAGGGAGCAAAGGCTTTTGTAAATCTAAATAATTTAGACCAACTTATAAATCAGGAGGTAAGAATTAACCAGGAAGAAATTAATTAAGTAGATAAAGACATCATTTTAGCTCAGGCAGAAGTAAATACAGCAATATCTATGTTGTCAGAATTCCTGGGGGTGAGGCATTAACAGAAAGATAATACTATAGTGAGCTACTTGAATGCCTAAAATTCTGAGATACAGTTTACAAAACACATAAATGATAAACCACTACAGGTGAAAAAAATTAAGATTTTTCTAGGGGTGGTAGTTATGAAAGTTTAAATTGCTTGTCCAGCCTGTGTTTTTAGCTACTGAGCCATAAACCACCAATAGAAATCCCGGTTCTAGTGAACACTGGTTCACTGTTCACATCAGTGAGCTAGCTTCAGCTACAAATGTAGTAGACTATTATCTAACTCTATTTACATTGGCCTCAACCTAGCTATGAGGGATAAGTCATGGGCATACAGATTTAGAAATGTAAGTGGATAATGTCTCCCATCAATGCCACTGTACCTAGTACTGCCATTTTTTAAAATAAATAATTTGTATAAGGTGTGAATTTTTTTTGCTGTAATGGACCTTGATAAAATTTATTTTATTGGTATCCCCTTATAATTATCCAATACCAACTGGCACTTGGGTAGAGTGTATTTTGTGTGTCTTCCAAGTTCCTGATAACTCCCTGTAATTGGATTTCTTTATATAAAACTTGACTCTTGAATATCCTACAGACTGTCAAAGTATGAATAAGAACAATAAAAGCAGTGGTTACAGAGTTGAAAGGAAAATATACTATATAAATGGGTTCTTTCAGAAACCACAAAGTGGTTGAAATAAAAATGAACTTGCAAAATTAGACTAAATCTCTATGAGTTATGGTCAGAGAGACCCCTATGTTCCCACAAATCATAACAGTTATTGCTGTATCTTTCAGTGACATTTTAGAACTAAAAGAATATATTGAAGACACTATGCGTTTTGGTGAAAAATATGTAAATATCAAGCTAAAAGTGAAATAGAAGCTTCTTCCACGATGGCTAGCTTTCCTAGTTTAAGAAAGCACTAAGGAGGATGTATCAGGATAGAATTGTCACAGTTGTTCTTGTTATAGGCTCTGGGTACTACAACATCAGCACATCAGGAAAGATGCAGCTGCTGGTACAAGAGTAGCACAACTGTTGTTGATGAAAGAGATGCTTTTCAATGAGATTTAAGACCTGTTCTTAACCTGGCTTGGAGAGCTTTAGATTTTAGTTTTATGTTTCATGTATTTTAGAGACAAAAGAAGTTTTATTACTGTATGTTTTTTAATTATCTCAGATATTTCGTTTTTTTATATAAAGTTTGATAATGATTTTTAAAATGAATAAAAAAAAACAGATCTGTTCCACAATTGAGATCTCATGACCCAGATTTTAAGCCATGATAAGGCCTATGGCTGAATATATAGCAGTCCTCATTGGGAAAATTATTGTTATTGTTTTGGTAACTGAATGTGTTGTGATTGACAAGATTATTACTAAACATTTATTGTTTCTCAGCCTCAGTCATTGTGGGAAATTTCTTTTAGGAGGTGGACAGTAGTTATTGGAGAAATCAGTAAGTCAATAAGTGAATTTTGCAGTACCATAAAGGCCCAGCACTCAGTCATGAATAAAAGAAAATGCAGAATTTATATATTACACTCTCCAAACTCAGATTGCATCACCAATGAACCTATAAGTAATCCTTCACCAATGCTCTTAAAAATAATCAAATAAATATCTTCTTTTACTAAGCTTGGCTTTGCTAGTTCTTTGGTCTATAGTTAGTGATCTTTTTCAAATGAGTGTCAACAGGAAAATTAAAAGAATCCATGTATTCTAACACGGGACTAGAGAAACTCTGAAGATTATGACTAGTGAGAAGGTAAAAAGTCAATCATATGGTTACATGAGTGACTTTCTACACCATACATTGTAATAGAAATGACCCGGGCAACTAATGTTCTTACATCATCCATCCTACATATAATAATCAAGGAAAACAGCATATCATAAGAACTAGAGAGCAGGAAAGACAAGAAGCAATATTTGGATTACCAGCAAGAGTCTTTCTGAGTACATTAGTATAAGTTAAAATTGTGCTGAAAATATTACTAATATAAGGTAACCTTGGAGCAGAGCACCTTGGTATAAAGTGAACACATACTGAAACTTACTGAAAAAATACCTTCCTTCAATTTACATAAAATAGTTAAAAATATCCCTGTAGAAGATACAACCATTCATTGTGAGATTATTTCCACCTTGGAGTCCAGAATGGATCTAAAATAGTAATATAGATCAAGAGGAGACTTACTTGATAGGCATGGTCTTTATCGCTAACATTCTGCTCATTTCTTTGAGAGATTATGGACTGTCTTTGAGTCATAGCTCTTAAAATAGTGTCTTTGTAAAAAGTATGCAGAAATGAATATCAGCACTTGGCATGCCATCTGCACAGAGCTAATTATATACACTTTGTTGTTTGTCACTATAAGATATTTCAGAATGAAATGTGAGAACCATCTGCCAACAACTTTATTCACATTTCTGGGATCATCAGCAAGCAACCTTATACTTTTTTTACTCCCCCCCCCCCAGGAAACACATATTGTAATGTGCATGAGGTGGGTGGAGGAAATTTTCTAAAAATGGCTTTGACATGTACCAGAAAATAGGAGGTGTTTTTGATAGAATGTTCTAGAATCATTTGTATTCTATCATTATTCTGCCATGTGTCATTGATATTGTGTTATACAAACTAAACCTAACTTTCCAAGTGTCAGACAGACAGCAGTATTTGGGGTATCATTTACATGATTGTTGAGTAAGGAATAACAAAGTATCTATGAGCTTAAAATAAGTTGCAGTTTGCCACTTGATTATGTAAATATCTGGTTGCATGATACCCCAATTCTCCTAATCACATTCTATGCACAAAGGCACAAAACAGCTTTTGTGTTTTGAAAGCAGGTGCACAATTATTTCTGCAAAGAACGAGTCATTTGCAGTGATCTTTTTCAGAGAGATGATAGAGCAATTATAGACATACATGCTAATTTTGTTACACCCTCTGACCATATTCAATCGTTAAATGGATAGGTATTTTCTCTCACTGATGAGAGAACAAAGCTACAGACAAAGATAACAAAGTTGGACAGTTCATGTTGTTGCCAGTGGGCATCAATGTAGTAGACCTCCATTGTTAAAGCCTTTTTTTTTTCAGAATAGTTGTTCTGCCCCAGCACTTAACAAAATTTCCAGGAATATTAATTAAAATTTTACTGACAGTAGAGTGAAAGAAATAAATACCCTGCTGAGTTCCAGAGACTCAATATCATTTGCAGTACATATTATTTTTATTCTATTTTACATTATAACAGTCTATTCAGAAAGCCCAG
This sequence comes from Sigmodon hispidus, assembly GCA_004025045.1. NCBI lineage: Eukaryota > Metazoa > Chordata > Mammalia > Rodentia > Cricetidae > Sigmodon > Sigmodon hispidus. The sequence continues at coordinate 14,236 of PVIH01017998.1, read as the reverse complement.
TCAGAGAGGTAACTGGTGAAAGCAGATGCAGAGAATCACAGACAAACAATAGGAGGATTACTGTGGAAGAGGGGGAAAAGGGACTGTAAAACTATAATGATCAAGGATACTATAAGAAGACAGCCCACAGAATCAACTAAAAGAGTTAATAGGGACTCACAGAGACTGAATGGAAAATTGGGAAACCTGCATGAGTCTGTGCTAGATCCTCTGAATGTTATGGTTGTGAAGCTTGGTATTCCTGTAGAATTAACAGGGGGACTAAACATGTTTATGATTCCTATCTTGTCTACTCATGAGATACCTGTCCTGGTCCTAAGTTGTCTCCTTGTGACTTGATATGAAGTTTCTCGCCCAGCCTAGTCATAAAGTCCAGAAACAAAGTCCCAAATTATCACACAAAGGCTTATATTAATTATAAGCTGTTTGGTCTATGACTTAGGCTTATTACTTGTTAAATCTTCTATTTTAATTTAACCCATACTTCTTATTTTTGATTAGCCACATGACTTGTTACCTTTTTGCTCAGTGCAGCATTCTCATCCCACTTTCTCCAGATCTTGCTGTCTTTTCCTGTTCCACTTCCCAAAATTCTGCTAGTCTGCTTACCATGCCTCTAGCTCTTGTTTATCTACTTAATCAGTAGATAAAATCAGTGTTACATTAAACCAATATTTATAGTGACAAATATTGACCAGTGTGCCAAAGCATATTTCTACAGCATTTGTACCTAGTCTTTTTGTAACTTTTTTATGTGTTGTTATATTGATGTCCCAGGGAGGCCTGTTCTTTTCTGAAGTGAAATGGAGGGGGAAAAAATCTGTGGGATGGATGAGGTGGAGTGGACAGTGAGGGGAGGGCAATGAAACTGTGGTGGAGATGAATTGTATAACAGAAGAATAGGAAGAAAAGTATAAAACTCAGATGATTCTAGAAGTCATGAAAATTAAGATATAACACCATTTTCTTGAACTTTATTGAGATTTGCTTTTGAATAGTATTTTCCCTACAGTAGCTACTCTCAATTTTGAGCTCTGAAAATTTTCCAAAATTAAAATGATCATTACTACAAATGTAGACAAATTCTACTTCTGAAATTAAAATTTTAGTAGCAAATTTGACTTAGTGTATATACTTGAAAACTGTGTATGCATGTGTATTATATGCACAAATATAACTTAGAATTTATATTTTATATCTATATTTAAGCATCAGATAAAATTTCTAAAAGTAGTATTTTCTATAATTCTAAATTATTGCATTGTCACCTACCTTTTACTATGATCCTTATTTAAATAACTTGGGAAATATTAAAGTATAAATAGATTTTATTCTAAATAATTAGAATATTTTATTAGAATGAATTAACCATTAGAATAGAAATACTTAACATAAATGAATTATAGTCAGATAATTAGAACATAAATCCTTTATAGTAAAACAAATAAACCTACTTACCAAACAATTAACATCTCATTGCAATGAAACATAAAATCTTCCCTATTCTTAGGAATATAGAAACATAGATTTATATCACGTGAAAAGACACTTCAAAGCATATACAATGGTCTTCCTCATAGCTGATTTTTTCTGAAGCCCCAGAATTATATAAGAAATAAATGACATACCTTTATTTGCTTATGCATATAGGTTAAAAACTAGCCCAAACAGGGTTAAAATTACTTTGAAAAATATGACTAAATAATGAGATAAATTTACGAAAAGCAATGTTAATGAAAATCTGTAAAGTCAGGATTTTGTCAAAACGTAAGCCTCAACTAGGTTTAGTAAAATGAAATATTCACTTTTACTGACTAATTGTATGAATGAAAATGTGGTGGTGAATTTGTGTCTTGATTCCTTTTCTGCAAACTTGTTACGGATTTTAAAGGCACTGAAATGTACTAATAAAGTACAGAATTAAAAGACTAAAGGATTATTAATTATAGACTCAGATCCAAAAAAATGGTTGAGGTTGTATTGGTAAAACTATAATTGTTTGGATTAAATCTTAGTTTGAGTTAGTAGTGTTACAATTATCAAAGCATATCATGAACTGCATTAAGAGAAGCAGTATATTAACCCTGGGGAAAAAAAAAAAAAAAAAGTCCTTTCCTTTTGACTCTAAGATGGAAAAAAAAAAATTGTAACAAGAATCCAAAGACTCCTGTTAAATAGTAATATATTACCAGAAATACTAATCATTTCATTTTACCTAAAATAAATTTATTTCACAACTTAGAGAAGGGGTATATAGGAGATAAAATCATTCATTTTTATATAAAATGGGTATCTGATACAAAACTATGAGTAATTGAATCCACTGAATTTACTGCTCAAGAAGACATAGCTTATTTATGCAACAATTGAATAACTGACCTCTTCAAACACTCATGCCACAGAGATACCACTTATTCCTTGTTCCAGTATGAGTAACAATGTACTTTACTAAACTAAGCATTGCAGTTTTCAACATGCCTTATTATTATTTTCTTGCCAAGATGTCAAATGAGGAAGTAGCCCCTGTTCCCTACTTTTTTATAACCTAAAAGCAATTGCAGTGCTATTCAAAGATAAAATACAAATATAAAAGAAAAGGGGCATAGAAACCAATAATTGAAAATAGAACTACTACTGAAGATGATTTTAATAGAAACATTCTTTTGTATTAAAAATTTTTTTTATTTAAAATGGTTTTTTTCCCTCAGTGTGTGTGGGGGGAACCACAAAAGAAAAAGAAATGTTTTTCTCATACTCTCCCCTCCTTTCCATCCTCCCTCAGCCTTCCTCCAACCCCATGTCACCCCATATATTTCAAAGGGAAAGCAAGATATTCCAACATGTATCAGTTCAGTCTGGCATATCCAGTTGAAGTAGGTCTGAGTCTCTTCCCAAAGGATCAAGGCTAGAGGGAAAAGCACCAAGAAGCAATTTCATGCATAGAAACATTCTTGAAAATTTGCTTATTTAAAAATCATCTTGGAATTTCACTATCATTTGCTAGTGAAACAATATAGATTATTAATTTTTAAAATTGTTTATAAAATAAGTAGTTTAACAGTTCAACTCATTTACCATATAAAAAATGTGTGAATAAACATTTCAGGAGAAGAGTGGAAGAAAAAATTTTGATCTTTTACACAATAATCCCCTTCATGCTCCTTTAGAACACACAGCTTCTATAGAGAGAAACTTTTTGTGTGATTTTGAAAACAAACTTTGAGATAAGAACAGACTAATCTTACATAAAGAGTTACAATAATGCAGATTAGAAATCACACAGATTTTGAAGATAAATAAATAAAATAGACAGAGGGAGATAAGAGAAGATAATCTTAACATATAAAAGAAAAAGGCAGAGTCATCAATAACATTTTCAGGTGCCTAAAACTAAAGAGAAATTCCCAAGTAATTTCCAGGAAAATGATTTTTTTTATGTACTTGGCATTTTGCCTTTATTTAATATGTCAGATACAGGCTCAATTCTTCTTGTTTGTAGAAACTCATTTAGGTTGAAGAGATTCTTTCTTTTTATTATTATGAATAAAGTCACATTTTCTATCTGTGTATATCCTTGTTTAAAGTCTTCTGCTCCTCCACTTTATCTTTGCATTTTGTTCAAACAACTAACTTTTCAAAAATAAAGAAACCATAGGACTTTGTTCATTGCGACCAGCCTGAACCTGCCTTCTCCGCACATGACAACACTAAAAGACATATTTTATTTCTTTGATCCCTAACGTTATTATACAAATTCAAAGAAAATGAGAAACCAGTTGATATTTTCAGCAATTATATCACAAGTTCTATTTGTTGTTGTTTTTCTTCCCATAATAACACTGAATAGTCTATAAATATTAACTTCATATACATACTTTTTGCTCACTATACTTGTCTTAAACAAATATAATGAAATAATATAATAGAAAAAGAAAAATCATTTCACAAAAACATCAATATGTACTTGTATTTGAAAGTCCTTACTGCTGTGTAGTATTCCATTGTGTAGATGTACCACAGTTTGTTAATCCATTCTTCAGTTGAGGGGCATCTAGGTTGTTTCCAGGTTCTTGCTATTACAAATAATGCTGCTATGAACATAGTTGAGCTAATACCTACAAACAAGAAAAAAAGCCAAACATGCCCAAGCGGCAAACCACAACCACGGAACAGCTTGGGATCAGAAACACCCTGGACTGACCCTTTGGATCCCACTCCACCTAGAGGAACACCTGACTCACTCTTGAGGGAGGGGGGAAAGAACTGGATTTGGCCAGAAGTGGAGACTGATCTAAGTATTATTGGGTCAGTGGGAC
>PVIH01017997.1:0-39934 GCA_004025045.1 Sigmodon hispidus | reverse complement strand
TAAAATTGTGAACATTTATCTGATCAGACATTTTAGAGGAAAGAAAAAATTTTTTGTCTTACCCAGATGTAAGGAGAACTTACGGTCAGCAGGTGTCGTAGTGCAGCAGCAATGGTGCTTGAACCGGGGTGGTGAGTAAGCCCCCACAAATCCTACCAGGCGTGCACTCTCAGAACTGAGTCTCAGTAGCTCTTCCGCACGCAGATTCCCTCCTGGCTGCTGTGCCGAATACGGTGTAGGTGGGCGCCGAATCCGGCGGGAGTCCGCTGCGCGCGGGCGCGGAATTCAGGGGGTTCGGGGAATTTGCCCCGCGTTGGGCCGCCAAATATCGCGGATTAAACCCGTCACCAATTGATATGTTTCAACTAAGATTTATTTTGTTATAAAAGAGCAAAAGAGAGTTTAGCCACGCGCCGAATCTGCTGCCGTACGTAGCTGCCGCGCGCGCGGGGCCGGAAATCCCACCTCTCTTTCCGCCCACAGCTGCTGCACGCGCTGCCCCGGAAACCTCTTCTTACGCTGCCGCGGCGCGCGCTGCCCCAAAAAGCAATGTCTCTCTAATACAATCAGGGATTCCTGCTACAATGAGACACAATGAAAGCAGTGGTAAGAGGAAAATTCATATCACTAGATGCCTATATGAAAAACAACAGAAAGTTCACAAAAGAGACCTAAGAACTCAGCTGAAGATTTTAGAACAAACAATTAGAAGCAAACTCATCTAGAATGAGTAGATGGCAGTAAATAATCAAACTTGGGCTGAAATCAGTACAATAGAAACAAAGAGAACAATACAAAAAACATCAATGAATCAAACCTTTTTTTTTTTTTTTGAGAAAGTAAACAAGATAGACAAACCCTTATCCAAGCTAACAAAAAGACAGAGAGTATTCAAATTAACAGAATCAGAAATGAAAAGAAGGACATAAAAACAGACACCTAGGAAATTCAGAGAATTATCAGGTCATACTTTGAAAATCTATGGTCAACTAAAATGGAAAACCTAAAAGAAATGGACAGCTTTCTGGACAAGTACCAATTACTAAAATTAAATAAAAAACAGAAAAGATATAAACAGATTTATAACACCAAGGGATAATGAAGCTGTTTTTAAAAGTCTCCCAAATTTATAAAAGGCCAGGTCCAGTTAGTTTTACTACAGAATTCTGTGAGACATTCAAAGAATTAATACCAATGCTCATAAAACTGCTGAGTGCAGTGCAAACTGAAGGAACATTGCCAAACTCTTTGTATGAGACCACAATTACCCTAGTTTCCAAGCTACTCATAGATGCAACAAAGAAAGAGAATTACAGACCAATCTCCCTCATGAACATTGATGCAAATATACTAAACAAAATTCTGGTAAACTGATTATAACAATAAATAAAAAAGTTATCCATCACAATCAAGTAGGCTTTATCCCAGAAATGCAAGCATTTTTTAATATACAAAAAACTATAAATGCCATCCATCATATAAACAAATTAAAGGCAAAAACCACATGAATATGTTCTTAAATGATGAAAAGCCTTTGACAAAATCCAACACTCCTTTATCATAAAAGTCCTGGAGAGATCAGGAATATAGAGAAAATTCCTAAATAGAGTAGAGATGATTTACAAGAAGCCTATGGCCAACATCAAACTAAATGGAGAGAAATTCAAAGCAATCCCACTAAAATCAGAAAACAGACAAGGCTGTCCCCTCTTCCCTTATCTATTCAATAAAGTTCTCAAAGTTTTAGACAAAGCAATAAGAAAATGAAAGGAGATTAATGGGAAACAAATTGGAAAGGAAGAAGTTAAACTATCTCTATTTGCAGATGATATGATTGTATACATAGGTGATCCACAAAATTCTATGAAGGAACTTCTACAGCTGATACACTCTTTCAGTAATGTAGCAGAATACAAGATCAATTTAAAAAAATCAGTAGCTCCCTTATACACTAAAGACAAACAGGATGAAAAAGAAATAAGGGAAACATCACCCTTTACAAAAGCTGTAAATAGCATTAAATACCTTGTTGTAAGTATACTCAAAGAAGTAACAGAACTGTTTGACATAAACTTTAAATCACTGAAGAAAGAAATTGAAGAGGATATCAGAAAATGGAAACACTTCCCATGCTCCTGGATAGGTAGGATCAACATAGTAAAAATGGCAATCTTACCAAAAGCAGTTTACAGTTTAATGCAATTCCCATCAAAATCCCAACATATTTTTTTATAGAACTTGAAAGAACAATACTCATTTTGTTTGGAATAACAGGAAAGCCAGGATTGCCAAAACAATTTTTCTCAACAAAAGAACCTCAGGAGGCATCGGCATCCATGACTTGAGGTTATAATATAGAGCTACAGTATTTAAAACAGCCTGGTACTGGCAGAAAAACAGACTTGTGGATCAATGAAATCAAATTGAAGACCCAGACATTAACCCCCACACCTATGAATACTTAATTTTTGACAAAGTGATCAAAAATAATCAATGGAAAAAATTAGTGTTTTCAACAAATTATGTTGGCATACCTGGATGGCAGTATGTAGAAAAATGCAAACAGGTCCAATCCTATCACCTGCTCAAAACTCAAATCAAAGAGGATTAAAGATCTCAACATAAAACCATCTATTCTGACCTCGATAGAAAAGAAAATGGGAAATATTCTCCAAGCATTGGCACAGGTGGCCACTTCCTAAATATAACACAGTAGTACAGACACTAAGAACAACAATCAACAAGAGGGATCTCCTGGAACTGAGAAGTTTCTGTAAGGCCAAGGATATAGCCATTTAAACAAAGCAACAGCCTACATAATGGGAAAGATTTCACCAACACTATAAGTGACAGAAGACTGTTCTCTAAAATGTATAGAGAACTCAAGAAACTAGAGCACAAAATGCTGAATCACCTAATGAAAGATGGGGTTCAGAACTAAAAAGAGAATTCTCAGCAGAAAATTACAAGTGGCTGAAAGACACTTGGAAAAATGGTCAACATATTTAGCCATCAGAGAAATGCAAACCAAAACAACTTTGAGATACCATTTTACACCTGTCAGAATGGCGAAGATCAAAAATACAATTGACAACCTATGCTGGAGAGGATGCAGAGCAAGAGGAATACTCTTCCATTGTTGGTGGGAGTGTAAACTTGTTCAGCCACTCTGGAATGCAGTATGGATATTTCTCAGAAAACTGGAAATCAATCTCCCCAAGAATCCAGCAATAACACTTCTGGGTGTATACCCTAAAGACCTACTTTCACACCCCAAAAGCATTAGCTCAACTATGTTCATAGCAGCATTATTTGTAATAGCAAGAAACTGGAAACAATCTAGGTGCCCCTAAACTGAAGAATGGATTAACAAACTGTGGTACATCTACACAATGGAGTACTATTCAACAGTAAGAAAAAATGTTATTCTAAAATTTGCCAGCAAAAGGATGGATTTGGAGAATATCCTCCTGAGCAAGGTCTCACATACCCAGAAGGATAAGTAGGGATGTACTCACTCATTAGTGGACTTTAAGCAAAGCATTCTTTTTTCATTGAAAGATGATGTGTGAATAAAGTCATTTAACACACACACACACACACACACACACACACACACAAACACAAAACAAAACAAAAAAAACCTTATTTGTCTGTAGAAGAAATGCTTTGCAGAAATTTATGGTGGCTATAGTGTATCCATGAGCATTAGTTCTGACTTACTGTTCTCTTTTTATCTGTAGCTGAACCTAACCTGGCATGAGGAAGGTTTAGATTTTATTTTTGATGTTTCTTGTATTTTAGAGAAAAGAGAAGTTTTATTACTGTATTTTTTTGTTAACTATTCTGAATAATTTAATTTTTTGGAATTAAGTAAAATTTATTAGTAAATAAGTCATTTTCTAAGCTGTAACATGATGCCAAATTCATCAAGATATTAATAGAATTATTCATTTAATGCTAAATAATTAAATAAATGATTATGTACATATATTATATGTAGAAAAATTTTCATGTTGTAAACTTTTATGAAATACTTCTTTTAAATGGCAAAACACAATATTTTATACTGATTTTCACAAAAAATAAAAAAAGGAAAAAAGATTTGAACTGTTTCATTCCATTTTTATTTTTTGCTTTGTATTTGACATATTTTCTCTATTAAAATTATATCACACTTTAAAATATCACTGACTATTAGTGTGTGTGGTTTGACGTGTGGTTTAGCCTTTAGTAATATTTCTTTTACATATGTGTGTGCCTTGTATTAGTGGAAGAAATGCTCAAAATTGAGATTTATTTTTAATGGATTTTTCTTGATATAATGTTTTCCCTGATCTCTGTTAATTAAATTTAGATATTTGTTAGATGTTAGGATAGATACAACAGTTAGTTTCTTGCTTCTTTTTTGCTTAGAAAGTATTTTCTATCCCTTTACTGTGAGACTTTGTCTATCTTTGAAGTTAATGTGTGCTTCTTGTGTACAGCAGAGGATTGATCCTTTTTTTTTTTTAATATCTATTGTGTTAATCTGTTTCTCTTTATGGGTGAACTGATTCCATTAATATTAAGGAACAATAATGACCAGTGATTGTTAATTCCTGCTATTTTTGGTGCTTGTGTTTGTGTGAGTGTGTGAATGTGTGAGTGTGTGTGTTTCCCTTTTATTGGTGTTTCCTTCTGTGGTATTATGTATTGTTTGTGGGTTTGTAGGTGTATCTAGCATTTTTTAGGTCAGAATTTTCTCCCTTGTGTCTTCCTTTTTGCTAGGTTTGTGGTTAACTATTTTTAAAGTCTGGCTTTGTCATATAATATTTTGTTTACTCTGTCTATGGTAATGGGGAGTTTTGCTGGTTATAGTAGTCTGGATTGGCATCTGTGGTTTCTTAGTTTCTATATATTTGTCCATGACCTTTGAGCTTTCATAGTCTTCATTGAGAAGTTGAATGTCATTCTGATAGATTTACCTTTATGAGTTACTTGGTATTATTTCTTTTTTCTTTTTTTTTGTTTTTTTGGTTTTCTTTCTTCTTTATTTTGTATTTATCAAGAAAAACAGTAAAATGAATTTAAAATGCTGATAAGTTAACGATAACTATGAAGAAGATAAAAATCATAAGTATGACTTATCAAGGGTGATAATGCAAATAAGATTACTACACATATATTTACTTTGTGTTCAGCTTTCCCTCTGAATTTTTTCTTTTTCATCCCTGTATATCTTTATTCAAGGTCCCTTCCCCCTCCCACCACATCAGGTCATTTTTTCTTCTCTACAACTCCCCATCCCCTCCCTGGGCAGGGAGCAGACAGTCCTATGGTCCCACTGACCCAAAAATGCTTAGATCAATCTCCACTCCTAGCAAATCCAGTTTTGTTCCCCCTCCCTCAAGAGTGAGTCAGGTGTTCCTATAGTTGGAGTGGGGTCCAAAGGGTCAGTCCAGGGTGTTTCTGATCCCAAGCTGTTCTTTGCAGCTCTTAAAATTTCTTCTTTATTCTATATGTTTAGTGTTATGATTATTATGTAGCAAGCAGACCTTTCTGGAGGGTCTAGCCTATTTGGTGTTTTGTAAGTTTCTTGTATCTCCATAGAAATTTTCTTTTATTGTTTGCAAATGTTTTCTTCTGTGATTTTGTTGAATATATTTTCTGTACCTTTGAGATGATATTTTTCTTCTTTTCATATTATTCCTTTTTTATTATGAATAAAGAAGTCACATTTTCTATCCTTGTATATCCTTATTCAAGGTCCTTTCCCCCTTCCACCTCATCAGGTCATTCTCTCTTCTCCATTTTCATATTATTCATAGGCTTAGTCTTGCCATTGTGGAATATTAGTGTTATATATTTTTTTGGTTCTTAATATTCTTTTATTCTGTAAAAGGTAGCAAAATACACAGAACAAAACTTTCCCTTTTTAAAACTAATGTTACAAAGCCATATTATCAGTGATATAAATACTACCATTCTCTATAGCAGATCATAAGGTATATAAGTCCAACAACGTATGCTAAGACTAAGCATGAAAACAGTTTTGTATTGGAGGGTCCTGTACATACTCTGGTGATCGCCGTAGACTCTGCAGTGGTTATGGAGGAAGGGAATTGTGCGGAAGTGTGCTTTAGACTCAAATTTCAAAATCATTTTCACCTCTCAAAACACAGAGATGGATCCTTCATAGAAATTAAGAACAAAATAGATTTGAGCTCATTTCAAAAACTAGAAAAGTTATGGCACCCATGTGTTAGCCACAGTGTGGTCCCTAATGATAATGAAACTTGTGCCACATGGGATAGCTTGAAGTTTCTTAGACTTTATAGAGGCATCAGAATACACTGCAATCCTGCTTCAAACTGAAGTGATTCAGTAACTGTCATAAAAATCTGGCCTGTTTGGCACTATGATACAAGTGGAAGTACCGGGGGTGGGGGTGGGGGTGCATCCACTGGGGCCTGGTGAAGAACTGCCCCGAAACTGCTCTCTAAGGGACTGGAATCTGTCAAAGGGTGTTTCTCGACTTAAGAGGTATTAAAGAGCCAAGTGTGACACACCCTACCGTGAGGTGCCCTCCGCCCTTGGTCATGGCATGTCCCAGCCTTTTACATGGCCTCGAACTCATCAATCCGGGGCTTGGTGTTGCCCTGCCTGATCTGCCGCAGCGTCTTGTACTTGTCACGACCTTGCTGAATGTTCTCATTGTGGATGATGTCGTTGTGGGTCCTCTTATTCTCCTCGCCAGCCTAGGACAACTCCTTGCTCTGAGTCAGCAGCTGCTGCTGCACAGGCTCATTCTTTTCCGCCCTGGTGATCTGCTTCTCCTCCTGCGATCATCGAGGATGCCTTCACTGGAGAGCTCAGCACTGTAGCCCATGAGCTATGCACTCTCATCTGGCAGCCCCTTCTGCACGTGGTAATTAAAAGGCTCATACACTGGGGGTGCCGGAGGTGGGGGAGCCGTCAGTACCAGGTGCAGCTCCTCCTTGGTTTTCACCAGGTTGTCCTGGGCTTCTTTGGCTCGGTGTTGCCACTCCTCCACCTCATCTTCCTTGTGCCTCCGAGCCTTCTCTGGCAGTACGATCTTGGCGGCGTACTCTGCCAGCTCTGCTGCCAGCTGCTCCTGGCTCTGTATCTGATCCTGGGCCCGCCTCTCCAGTTCCTCCTTGGCCCTCAGGGCAGCCACACGGTTGGCCTGCAGGCGCTCAGCCTCCTCCTGGGCTTGCTTCCTCTCCTCCTCCAGCTGGAGGGCCTTCTCTGCTCTGAGAGCTCTTTCTCAGCCCTCTTGGTCTTCTGTTCATAGTCCTACAGCCCAAGCATCAGCTTCTCCTTCTCCTGGAGCATCTGCTCCTTCTCCCTCTCCATGGTTTCTCTCCTCTTCTAGGTTTCCAGCTGTTGTTGTTCCAATTGCTTCTGGTGCTTCTTTTCCCGGGCTTGGGCCTTCATCTGCTACACCTCAATGGGGTCGGGCGTCCTGCGGTGCATGTACAGCTCATGGTTCCCCATGCAAAGCTGCAGGATCTGGTTTTTGATTCTCAGGCAGGGGGCATAGAACACAAAGTCAGGTGCCTTCTTACCGATGGGCTTAGTGATAAACTTTTTGTCATTGAAAGAGATGTTTTTGATTTCATTCCAAGGGAAGCCGATCTTCCTCGGGGTCATCTTTCTCATGAATATTCAGTTCAAGGGCATGAACTCCAAGCCAAAGGTCTGTTCCTTTTTTATTTTTGATCTTGAAATAGTTGATCCCATACATTTCTAAGTCCTAGACAATCTAATCTTTAGTTTTTCCAGCATAGCACTGTCCTTGAGCATCCTTCGGTGTTCTGTGTGCCACACCTGGATCCAGTCCTCCCACTGGTCCCTGGTAAGCTTGTGCTGGTCCATGACTCTCTGAGGGACCAGTCGCTCGGAGCTAAGGTACCCAGATTTATGCATTTCCTTGTTAAAATCTCCAAATTTGGCCTGCACAGCATAGGATCCCAGGAGCACAGCTGTCTCTGGGGGACAGTAGATCTCATCTCATCGTTGAGGATCCCTTCCTTGACCTGGAGGAAGAACAGTTTCTGCGTGATGTCTTAGATGAGCTCCTCAGCCATATCCTCGGGGTAGAACTTGGCCGGGAATTTGAACTGGACAGGGTTCTCCTTCCGAATGTCTTGTGCAGACACATTTTTTTTTTTTTTTAATCAAGTTTCAACCAGGTAGAAAATCCTTTATTGTCCACATACGGAGACCAAAGTACCACACCACCAGGAGGCCCATAGTCTTTACCACCTGATCAAAAAGCTGTTTCCTGGTGGTGTTTGGCTGGATGGCAAACTCCAGCTCGGTATGTATGGTGGTGGTCACCTGAATATTGATTGGCTTGGGCATTTTGGCTGGCTGGTGGCTGCGTGGGTCCTCCGAAAGTTGACTGAGCAGCAGCAGTTGAGATGCATCTAGACCTGCAGGTGGAGGGAAACCTGTTATAATTTTTTTAACTTTAGAGTTTTTCTTTTACTGACAAATCTATTTCCTCTACTGTATCTTCGGTACCAGATATTCTCTCTTCCATCTCTTACATAGTTAGCTATGCTTGAATCTGTAGTTGCTGTTCACTTACTCAGAATTTCCATTTCCAGAATTCCCTCCATGTAAGTATTCTTCATTGCTTCTATTTTAGTTTTTAAGTCTTGCGCTCTTTCTGTTACCTGTTTGATTTTTCTTCACTCTCTATTCTTTTTTAAAATGATTTATTTTTTTCTTTCATTTTTTGCTTATCTTTTTCTCTATTGTTTTTGAGGCAGGATTTTTATTTCTTCTTTAATTTCCTCTTTAAAGATAGCTATAAATTTTATAAAGATATTTTAAGGTCATTTTATGCTGATTCTTCTACATTAACATGTTCAGTGCTTGCTGTTTGAAGAACCACTAAGTTCTAGTGGTGCCATATTTTTCCTTATGTGGTTGAATAAATTTATTCACTGGCATCTATCCTTCTGTTCCTCTGATGATTGCAAGTGTTGTCTATGTTTCATGTAGTTGTTTTAGGTCTACTCTGTTCTCTGTGCAACTGAAACTTTTGGAAAATTTAGAGACAGTACAGTGTTTGTTGCAGGGGGCAGCTGAGCTCTTCAGATGGAAGTGTTATGAAGGAGCTCTTCATAGTCTGTTCTCAGGAAGCCACTTTTGTGCCTTTTCTCTCTACAGGCTGTATTTCAGGGAGTAGTTGTAATGATAGAACTCTCCAGAGGCTATGTCACAGAAAGCAGCTGAGGTTGAGGGAATGGGCAGGTTTGGAGGGAATAAATTAAACCCTACAGGTAGAGGGTGCAATGAGGGGTGGTGATAATTAGGCTTGCATGAAGGGGTCCTTCTCTCATTTTCAACAGGAGTTGTGATGGGTTGGGGGCATGTTTTCTTTTCTTTTGACAACACCTAGGGATTGTCCTACTTGGCCTTTCTTTCTGTCTGAGAGGAGGGTAACTTACCTCTTCTGCTTGGACTTCCAGAGACTGTGTTTCAGGTAGCAGCTGAGGTTGGGGACATGGGTAGTTTTGGGGTATGGGTTGGGGCTTATTGGGTGGAAGGTCAGATGAGTGGTTGATTGTCAGTCTTGGACACAATAGTCCTGCTTGCTTGCCTGAAGCTGAATCTGTGGTGGGTTTGGACTTACCTATTATTCACAAGTAACTTGAATACAATAGGCAAGCAAATAGTGCCTAGAGATACACATACTCCTATGGCTGCAAAACCACCTAATAAGGATGTAAAGGAAGACCAATATAGAATGGCCGATTTAAAGTAATCCAGGATGTCTTTAGCAGTTTTAGAAACTCCAAACCTGTCTTTTTATCTTCAGCAAATCTAAGTACTCATTAGCATCATGCCAAATTCCTCTCAGGTGAGCTCTTATTATTAACTCCTGAATCTCATCTCCTAACAACTCTACTTCTTAATATAAAGCCTTTAACTTATGCTCCATTTTTACATGAATGACCTTTTGAGTTACCAGTGCCATCACACCATGGTTCACTAATATTGTTATGCTAACACCATAATTCTAGTATGATTATTTACAAAAGACACACAATTGGTTAAATTATAATTCTCAAAGCTTGCATTAAAACAATTTTTAATAGTGCTGTTTACATTCCTTACTAACTAAGCATAGTGTAAATTAATGCAAGCTATTACCAATGCATTCAAAATATAAGAATTTTTTGTAGTGGAAATGGTAGGAGTAGGTACATAATTCTGAATGTTTTCTTTTCCTGCTCCTAAAATCCAAAACATTCTTGTCATCAACTTCCAAAGATACATTTAAGCTGCTTAAGTCCTCGAGTATCAAATACCAGCAGTAAAACCCTTTGCTCAACCCCTCCTTATCAGTTTGGAGGACCTCTTCAGCACCTACAATTTTTTTTTTTTTGGCCAGTCTAACATATCTGTGAATTTCAGTAATATAATACTGAAAAGGGACTTTAGCCACACTGCCACACTTCACTCCCATATTAGTGTTCTTTTGCTGCAATGATTTTCTTTCCTACAGGGGAAAAACTCTGACACACCTGTTCTCTAGGCCTTCTCTTTCCTCTAGGCAAGAGCAGATAAACACTACTGGAAAAAGTGGCCTCCTTATCCCAAGATAAGTGGATAAATTGCCAAACAGCCAGTCGTGACTTTATTTTTGGAAAAACAAATATGTGTTCTTCAGCCAGATTTTGAATAATTACAACTCAGAGAGGTCTGAAAAATTTGTGGAGCATGTCTATCAAAAAGCTTGAAATCATTAACCATCACCATGATCTCTTTCCCTTCCCAGACTGTGTAGGATTTAATATTGAAGGATCAGGAACATAGGTAAAGTAATTCTCACTTAAAGTCCTTTGGGGAAGCATCAGTAGCTACAATCTGATTAGGACTGGCATTTCTCTGATTCACACACTGCATCAAGTGCTCAGGCAGCCATTGAACTTCATTTTCTTCCTGTGAAAAAATACAAATAGACCCTCAACCCAGTATCAAAGCAAGGCTGGGGCTCTTCTACAATCCAGAACAAAGATCTTTTCATTTTAGTCGAACAAAAGTGGCTTGAGTTGCTATCATGCCAAAATCTATTTGTGGCAGATTGTTCATGGGCATTCACATTTAAAAATTAAAATACAGAGAGCAAAATTTAATGTGCTATGTGATGACTGAGGTTATAATTTTGCCTTTTTTACTTTTTGACACTGCATCTTGAGACTACCATTGGCTTGTTCAACAATACCTTGTCCTTGAAGATTAAATGGAAATGCCTATTCTATACTCAATTCTCTGTTGGGAAAAAAATATTGAAATGTTATACTAATATATCCCAACTGATTATCCATTTTTTATAATTTTATAAATCCCCATATATTAAAAACATTTTAAGAAATGAGCTATCACATGCTTGCTGGCTTCCAACATTTGCATTGTGGCCATTAAAATTACTGAATAGATATCAACTGTAACATGAACATATTTTAATTTTCTGATTTCCATAACATGAGTAACATCCATTTGCCAAAAACAATTAGAAAGAAGTCCTTGAGGATTTACTTTTTTATTATGAATAAAGTCATATTTTTTATCCATGTATCCCCTTGTTCAAACTCCCTTCCCCCTCCCACCCATCCCAGTCACTCTCACTTCTCTCCATCACTTTATCTCCTACCCAGCAAGGGCAGGAGGATTTAATTTTAAGTGCAGTACAGGCAAACACTGCAGGCACACATCTTATTGCTTAACAATCTGACAAGTCCAAATTGTTTTCTTAAACTTCTGATATGCCGATGATGAAGGACATGGGACTGGTGAGCCAATTCAGCCTGGGTTAAGGCATCCATATATAATAACTTATCAGCTGACACATTACCATTACAAAGGGCCAGAAAGATGGGAATGAGCCCTAATATGATCCACAAGGCATGGCAAATTTCTTTGGTGAATGTAATCTGAAACTTGCTGAAACAGCTTCTTAACCTGATATCACTAGTCCCAATTTGGGAACAGTCTGTATAACTAAATGGGCTCTAAATATATTATCAATATCAGTATAAAAATTAAATAAACTATTTACAAAATTTTTGAAAACCATAGTGACAGCTGAAAATTCTACTGTCTAACCTGAATCTAGACTACATAACCTTTTCTATTAACAATATAAAGCAGCTATTAAGTTGGAGGAACCATCAGTAAATCTAGCATAGCTTCTTTTACAGGATCTTTCATCATAACTTTAGGAAATACAAAGGAATCTATCTCGTTGATTTCAATAATTGATCAGCAGGAAAATTCTTTATCAATTTGGCTCCCATACTGGGCAAAAACAATTGCCCAAGAATCATCATTTTGAAATAACCAATCAACTTGTTTCATAAAAGAACATTGATCACAACTGTTTCTCTACAAAAATATGGCCTAGATTCTATCTAGTTTTTTATAATAAGGGTTCAATATTGGGCCAGGGAAACAGGCAGCTATAACCACAGTAATGACTTATCATCCCATACCATAGTTGTTAGAGTATGTCATGTAGAAAGCACATAGATTTCCATTGGTTTCTCTTAGTCAACATTGCATATCTGCTGATGTTAAATAGCAAGCTTCACCTGAACCAGCACTTGTCTAGCAGCTTCTATAAGATATCTATGTGACCTAGGATCATTATTCATCTTAAAAATCTTACTGAGAGACTATGATATCCCTAGATAACTTCAAATAAAGCCACAGCCCTTTAATATCCCCCTGTAATTTTTTGAAAATAATTCAAAGTTTACAAACTAGCTTTCCTAATTTTCAATGTCTGAGGCCTAATTTTCTTAGAATGAACAATATGTCCAAAATTCTAAAAAAGTTGACTGCCATTGTACTTTCTCTAGGGCAATTACTAATCCTGCATGGGTAGGGCCCTGCTCAATCTGTGCATAAGTTCCAAGCCAAACTATTTTCATGAGCCAACAAACTGTCTTCCATATAATAAATAGTATAAACTTATGGAAGCTGACCTATGATGCTTTGTGTAGCTTAAACAACAAATTTCTGGCATAGTGTGGGACTGGTGGCCATACCCTGAGGCAAAATCTTCCAATGATATTGCTCCATGCCTTCTTTATAATTAGCTGATAGTACACTAAATGAAAATATTTGACAGTCTTGGGAAGCTACAGGGAGATGGAATAAAAACAATTCTTTAAGTGTAAAATAATTTTATAGTATCCTTTGGTATGGCTATAGGAAAAGCCCAACCATACTGCAACACTCCCATTAGTTGAATGGTTCCACTAATTTTTTTTTAATCTTCTAATAATCTCCATTTTTGAGATTTATTTTCAAACAGAAAAATAGGGGAAATCCAGGGAAAATTATAGGGTTCAATATGACCACCATCCAGCTGTTCCTGTATTAACTGCTAGGCAGCTTGTTTTTCTTTTTTCTGTTAAGGGATAATGATCCACTCAGACAGGATTATCAGATTTCCAAGTTATAGGATCTGTATGGAAAACAGGCTTGTGAGTGACCTTTCCTTAAAATACACTAATTTAGCACTTATTAGACCTTTCTTTCTAGATCAGATGATATTGGGCACATTCAGGGTGGTATTGCTGTAGAGTAGACCTTTCTTGAAGAAGTAAAAATGATACTTGACCATTTGCCATCATTGCATTTTCTTAACCCCTTATTAGGTAACAATTCTGGTTGAAATATTTGTTTACTAACAACTACACTGAGGCTAAACACTCGCATTTGGCTCATAACACATCTCAACTCCACAATTTGATAGGCAAGTAAAGAAGAATAAATGTCTGAAAAGCTCTTTCATGTCTTTCTTCATCTTTCCAGGAAAGCACATTGGTACTTTGCTCAGGACTTAGGCTTTAACCAATCTTACAGCAGTGTAATACTCTCCACCTTTGGCCACATTGAAGGCCATTGACTAATAGTAAGAAGACATATTTGTACCAGTATCCAGGAAGTCAGTAAAGCTCTTTCCATTTATAAATAAGGTGGGTGCTGGGTACTGTAAAACTGTCTTGCTTGTAGCCAGTAGACATCAAATAAACCAAATCTAGCTTCTCCTCTATTATTTCTTTTAACTTAACTTCTTCTTTGTAATTGGGGAAGAAAAATTAATTGTACAAGTATCTGCCCTGTCATTTCTACTGTAGTCCCATTAGGTGAATGAGTCATATTGTTGATTTCTCCTTCATAATCTGTGTCAATCACTACAGGAGCAACAAAGACCCCCTGGATGGTGGTACTACTCCTCCCACAAAATAACACTATAGTGTCTTTCTTTTTTTTTTTGTATTTATCAAGAAAAACAGTAAATTGAATTTAAAATGCTGATAAGTTAAAAATAACTATAAAGAAAATAAAAATTATAAGCTTGACTTATCAAGGGTGATAATGCAAATAGTTTGCTACACATAAAATTACTTTGTGTTCAGCTTTCCCTCTGGATTTTTTTTTTCTATGCCTGTATATCCTTCTTCAAGGTCCTTTCCCCCTCCCGAAACATCAAGTTATTTTTTCTTCTTCACAACTTCCCCATCCCCTCCCTGGGCAGGGAGCAGACAGTCCCATAGTCCCACTGATCCAATAATGCTTACTTCTGTCTCCACTCCTGGCAAATCCAGTTTTGTCCCCCCTTCCTCAAGAGTGAGTCAGGTGTTCCTATAGGTGGAGTGGGATCCAAAGGGTCAGTTCAGGGTGTTTCTGATCCCAAGCTGTTCAGTGGTTGTGGTTTGCAGCTTGGACATGCTTGACTTTTTTCTTGTTTGTTTGTTTAGAGACTACTATAGTGTCTTTCAGTAAAGGCACAGAAACACCAATAGGGAGAGCTTGCACTTCCGTTTCAGGAGTTAAAACTTTGTAGATGAAAGAACTGAGCTTCAGTGCTGCTCTGCCTGTGGTTCTGTAGAGGTCCTGAATAGAATCCCTTTTAGAGGGACAAACTGCTGAAGTACCTTATAACATCCTTTTGGAGCCTGATGAGGGCCACTCTCTTTGTTTCTCTGCAATGAATTCTCCTGGGTATCCTTCTTTGATTTACATTCATTAGTCTAGTGCTTTTATCTCTTACATCATGGACACAATTCAGGTACCTTATTTGCTCCTATGCCTTTTCCCTTATTAGGGCACTGCTTGACCTGGTGCTCCATCAGATCACACACAAAGCAACTTGCAGGAGGTCTAATTTTTTTTCGTCCTGTGCCTTGATTTTTTTGTTGGAGGAGAACATCCTTAACTGTTTATCCGTATAATGTGACAGCCATAGCTTTCCCAGAGTACATAAAGAACCAATCAATATTTGAAAAAAGTTAAATATAATCAAAGGCATTGTTCTTCTTTTTCAAAGATCTCAAGGCATTCTGAAAAATAGCATTAGCATTCTCATAGACTAGCTGTTTAACAAGGAGGAGCCCTGCTTTTGTGTTTCCAATTTAGCTGGCAGCTGTCTGCATTAGCCTAGAGATAAAGTTCTGAAATAGTTCATCAGGTCTTTGCCTTATTTTTGACAACTCAGTCTGACTTCCAAAAGAAGGAAGCTTATTCCAGGCCTTCTTGGCAGCTGCATTAACCTGGACATACACTGCTCCATAAAAATGTAACTGCTGATACACCTCCATGTAAATGCCTTCTTCAGTAAGCATATCAACAGTAATAGGGACTTTGTGGGCCTGATTTTTTTCAGCTGTGGTTTCCTATGATTCCACAAATGAAGGTTTCCACTACATGTAATCCTCTCTTGACAGGCAAGCTTTGGCCCTCTGTTTCCTCTCCCCAAGAGACAAGGCTTCTAGAGCCATAGTTTCTAATAGAGTTTGTGTAAAGAATGTAATAGACTCAACCTGAGAACATAGCAGTTTTACTCCCTTGAGCTGTTCAAAGGGAATCAGAGCATGCATTTACACAAAATATTCCTGACCAAGTCACTGTTCAGTCCCTGAGAACTTTTGAAATCTTTACACATCCTCCCCTCTGCTAGCTGCTTCTCTAACAGTAGCTTGCAGGGGTGATGCATGCATGACTAGGATTCCTTTGCATTATAGCATTCATAGGCAACTTTCTCATTTCGATAGACAGCCTTCACAGGCATATCTGATCCAGTCACTACTGTAGTATTTGTATTGCCTTTCCCAAAGAGAGTCTCCAGGTTTTGTGAAAGAGAAACTACTAAATCTCTCAATCCCTTCAGCTCCTTTTTAGTCTTATCACAAAGTTTCTGCTCCTAAACATTTGTGGTCAGAAGTGGGGGAAGTAATAGCATCTTTTTATGGTTCTTAGAGGCTTCTTTTTGACCTCATTGCCAGGATACAGCTTATCATCATCAAACAATTCTGTAGTGGTGTCTGCATCTAATGGCTCTTCTGGCACTGAAGAGGGTTTTGTCTCATTTTTGTCCATTTCAGGGGGGAAATATTCTCTTTTGGCTAGGGCTCAAATCCAAACTATTCTGGATTAGCACCCACAAACTAAGAACATCTTTTCAGGCCCATGTGTGCTCTCCAATTCTTCCTTATGTGTCTGTGTCCAAGATCCCATGCTTGGGGAAGCAAAGGACCCATCTTCTCCACAAACTAAAAATTTCTGTATGTGCTGTTGCCACATTTTACCTCCTATGACTTTTAAAATATATTTAAGCAAATGTATAAATCTGTTTACTATTACTTTGTCCCATATTTACAATTTACTCCTGAGGTACCCTATTTCGAGTTTAATTATATCTGTGTTCTACATTCACTTGTATTCTTCACTCGGTTCCCTATTACAGGTTCTTATTAGGCATCACCTGTTGGGAGTAGCTGACCTGTTGCACAACACCTAAAAAGGAAATGAGGATTAAGAAAAACAATGCAAAACAAGAGACAGAATAGAATTGGAAGAGCTCTTAGTGACTGTAGCTGCCCTAAGTTTATTTCTCATAGTATTTCTTACATGCACCTCAAAGGGGCAAAAACCTTCCTTCAAGGAACAGACAAGCATAAACACTTCTTTTGCCATAACATCCTGTTATTGAACTTTGAGGAGTAAGACATCAGGTAACCATGGTCTTTGGCAAAATATTTTGTTATTCAGCCTTGAACAGCAAAATTAAGCTTGACCTCTTTGACCTTAAGTAAAGGTAGAATACAGCCATAAGGTGAAGTCACTGTAGACTCTAATAGGGTTTTGTTTGTCAACTTACTGGCATTACAATAATCCAGCTGTATCTGTCACTCCAGAGCCTCATCTTCTTACTGAAGACCCCAAAAGTCACTTCTAGGAATAGTCATGGTTCACTGCAAACTTAATCATTTTATTGCCATATTCAGCAGGTTTCTGAAAGGTTAAAGGACCATGATCTAGTAATTATATCTGGACTATACAAATGTATTTTCTCTTTACCTGGTTCAGATTCAACACCCCCCAAAAATGTGCTGGAAGCTAGATAAAGCTTATTTTTAAAATTAGTACTTTGTATGACCACTAATATTATGTCAGAAAGTTTATACATACATAATATTATAGATTTTAAGACAATGTTTGTAGCTTAAGAAAAGTTTAAAAAGTCAAATGAAAACCAATGACTTTTAATATTAGTGGCAATAGAAATTCCATTACTTTTTGTTTTCTTCTGTCCCATATGAGGTGGCACTTATGACATGAGACAGAAATTTTGGATAATTTTTAAACAGACATTTTTTGATTTATAGAAGATAGCCATGCTCCAACTCCAAAGCCCTCTTTGATTTTTAATTAAATCATGATGAAAAAGGATCATTTTTTATTTATGTCTTTAGAGATCAGGAGAAGTATGTATTTTGGAAGATTTATAAGATTTTATCCTGTTGGAAGTAGCCTATGTATTGAGCCAATTTCCTCATCTTTTGAGACATTTTCTCTAGATGACTATTCTTCTTCATATGTCTCACTTGTCCAGCAGTCTCCATATTCTTTGGATGCTTTTATTCTCCTGGAAAGACAAAAGCAAAACCTTGCCCCAACCCTAACATTGGGGACTTTGGGGACTTAATTTTTCAGCAGGTTATATCTTGGTTAAAGCAAAATTTGTTTTGGCAACAGAAAATTGCTGTTTTAATTTCTCTTAATTTTAAAACTAAATTTAATGTTGTTGAGATATGTGAGTAAAACCAATATATTACCCTTTGTGTTTATATACAAATTAAAGTTTAAAGTATATTTATTATTATAATATCTTAAAGTGCATTCACTATAAATTTTAAACTCTACTTCTAGTAACCCCGTAGAGGGTTTTTATAATAATCTGTAAATGTGTTATGTGATTTTTCTAATATCCAAAGATACCAGTTAGAAACTGTATCTGAATTTTGCCTTTGCATAGTGGTATTAAAGCAGTGTGCCACCACCTCTTTGCTTACTCCAGAATTTAGAAGCAATTTACAGAAATCTGTCTGGCTCTACTGTGATTACTGTTATGGGCTAACACTTTCCTGCTCAAATATTTTATCTCAGCTACAAATCACTAAAACTCCTAGATGTTTATAAAATATGCTTTGACCATAGCATCACTTTGAATTTTTAAAAACATTTTATATCTGTTAAATGAGTTTTTATTATGAAACAACAAACATCTGTTTTTTATTTAAAAAGAAAACAAAAAAAAAATGATGTTCAAGATGGCATGGGCCACATGGTAATGTACAACCTAACATTCCAATAAGAAATTAAACAGCATGTTTTAAGAAAATCCATTTTTTTCTTTTATGACATTAAGGCAACTCTGTCTATTGTATATTATCTTTTGAAAATTATTATTATTATTATTATACTTAATCACAGGAAAAGCATTTGTTAGTATTTATGAGTTAATTTGTACTGAATGACTAAGCTGTTTGTTGTACTAGCATCTCTCCCTATTTATTTGGTCACTCCTATTTGAATCTAATCTTTATCAATGCTGATGAGATTCACAGCTTTCTTTCTCTGGAAACAATAGCAAAACCTTTTCTTCAACATAATACATAATCCAGTTTCCATTCTGATGTCAACACATCTTTTTTTTTTTTTTTTTTTTAATTTCATGCTGTTTGACCTATGTCTCATGCCCATAGCTCTTTCATCTTAATTCATCCAATTTCTTGTAATCAACCTACCATGTGACCCAGTCTGTGGCTCACCTGGATTTCTTACATGGTTCTTCTTTGGAGACTGGCTGGAGTCTAAGTTAACTCTGCCCTCCTCTATATGTCTCTGATTTCCTGCCTATTGCTTCGGTGCTCACCACAGGCCAAAACAGTTACTTTACTCACAGAACAATTTTCACTGCATATAGTGAAAATTCCACCACACTTCCTCTTTTCTGTCTAATCAAAAAGGAAGATTTCAATTTCAGTACAGCAAAATTACCTGCAATAGAACAGCTATCAAACAAGAATTATAGTCACAATATCTAGTCTATTTGTATTAACAAAATTAAAGAATACTCCATTGTCTACCATATCCTGTACATCTAGATTTCTGATCTAATATAACTTTTAAAACAACTAAGAAAAACTATATCTGTAATTATTAAACCTTCAACCACATCAATGACAACAGAAGAATATAAAAGTACCCAAAAAACAAGAAATACAAGCAACTTCCAAAATTTAGGAATGATAGAGATGACACCTGTCTGCCTGGACAGTCACCCAAAGTTCCTTGGTAACGCTGGGGCATCGTCTTCAGCTTATAGGGCCAGAGTCTCTGCAATACCTTTCACTGATGCAGGACATCTGACATAGTCTGTCAGTAGCTTCTCTTTGTGTCCTGAAGAATGTCTGGCAATTTTCTCTGTAAAGTAGAAACCTGAAGAACCATCTTGGCTTGTTCTGCCAAAGTTCAAAGCTCACTTTCTTATGGAACCTTCATGATTAAATTTGTACAGCATACTATCAAGTGGTCAATACAAGAACTGTTTCTTGTCTTGTGGCTAACTGTTGCCACAAAGTAAATTCCACATGAAGTTTCTTCAGTGCCCATCATTTTCCTGAAATACATTGGTGCTGCCAGGAACAGACCTGTCTCACTGTCCAGAAAAGTCTAAGTTCTTAAAATAATTTAAATGCCATATTCTGCATGTCTTTGAAGTGTTTGAAGACTACCTATCTAAT
Organism: Sigmodon hispidus; assembly: GCA_004025045.1. Lineage (NCBI taxonomy): Eukaryota > Metazoa > Chordata > Mammalia > Rodentia > Cricetidae > Sigmodon > Sigmodon hispidus. The sequence continues at coordinate 19,811 of PVIH01017997.1, read as the reverse complement.
TGAAATATATCTTTGTATACCTAAAAAAACCTAACTAACATGACTATAAGTTTGGTTATCATAGATGACTATTAATGTGTATTTCTTACACATTACAATTTTAAATGAGTTACATAAACATCATACCTTAAACAAAAGTAGAAAAATACATACTGCATAACAAAATTGACTTTAAATTTGTGTCAATAAACTAAAATCCATCTATCTTTTTTAATCATTCCTATATCATATTCCCCCCTTTTTGGACAGAAATTGACTATGACCATTAACCATCTATAATAAAAACAAACATTAATAAACAATATTTTTGAAACTTGGGAGTATCTTTCTGTCTTTTACTACTTCCTGATGATTAAGGGGCATTTCCTATCTTAAAGGGTCTTGTGCCTGGATCTAATTAACTGGTACCATACCACCCTGAATGCAACCAATCTCATCAACATTTCTTTAAAATATACAGGCTGAATTATTTTTCAGTTTTTCTACTATATAATGTTTCCCCATGACCATTGTTTCATTTTAATTAGAATTAAAATATTTAATGGAGTGGATGGCAGAGACCATTTCTCTGACACTGTTTATACACGTTAATATTTTAATTTAATTTTTTTTCTTCTACATTTTATTAATTGAGTCCTGTGCTGTTGATTTTTATTCCAGTTATGTTCTGCATACAGGAAATATGCAGCCAAATACACTAAACCATTTTATCTGGAGTTTGGTACAGGTTTTAATTCTCTATTCTGTATAAAAAATAAATATGATTAAACTTACAATAAAATAAAATATTTAAAGTTAAAAAATCACTGTGTGATTTATCTCTGCATGGTATTTCTGCTTATTAAATATAACTTTTAAAGTGTGTGACTAGATTATTTTATAACTGATTGTATTATAATGTGCTTCAGGTTGTAAATTTAAAAATCTGTTTCATTTCAGTAGAGACATATGCTGAAACTTTTACGCTTAGTTTGCACAATGTCCTCATCATGGCTATACTTTCTAATAAAGGTTTAACCACAGAATTACTCATATAAGAACTAAAAATATTTGTCCATGAAATTTGAATATGTATCCATGATATAGTGCACATACTTTAAACTTTCAGATTCTATAAAATGAAACAAATTCATTTGTCAAATTTTATTTCTTTGAGTATATTTTGTGATACCTCCTGAAGGTATGGGTATTGGGTTATACAAAGAACAAGTGGGATATTTTCTTATAAGATTTTATTTTTCCATGTGAAAAAATTTTTTCTTCAAACTTTTGCTAATAACAAGGTGCATCTTAATGAAGTTTTAAGTCCTTTAGCACATTTCCTATTAAGAGCTGATCGGCTGCATTATTATCATGTGTTAGATGGCATAATGAACCTTGAATCTGGTATGAGTTATGTACAATGGATTATTTATATTTCTAATTACTTGTTGTAATTGAGAAAATTACAAAATTAATTTTGAATCACGTGGAATAAATTCAGTAGTTTCAATATGTAAAACAACTTTATCTGCATATTGAGAGTCAGTAACTGTCTTAATTAGAGTTTCTATTGCTGTGAAAAAAAAAAAAAACAACACACCATGATAACTCTAATAAAGTAAAACATTGATTCATGGTGGCTCACTTGCAATTTTAGAGGTTCACACTTTTGTTATCATGGTGAGGAGCAGGGCAGCATGCAGGGAGAGGTGGTACCAGAGTAGATAAAAGCCCTACATCTTTTAGGCTTTAGAAAGTTTCCTGATATACTGGGAAATAGTCTGAACTTATGGAACTTCTAAGTCTATCTCCACGGTTACACACTTTCATCAATAGGGCTATACACACTTCAACAAAATTGTACACCATTCATTATGAGATTATGATAGCCGATTGCATTGAAACACTGTAACAATATTAAAAGTTTCTAGGAAATCTGATAACACCATAAGAATAGCATATAATTCCAATTTTTGAATTTTGAACTGAACCATAAAGGCTTTGTGCTACTTATTTTTCTGACTTAATACGTTCTTTGCTTATTTATTTTCATTATTATAAAATGTAAAGGCTCTAGATGTTGGTGTCTCCTTTACTATATGAGAGAGAATTTAATTAGTTTCTTTTTTAAATGGAAGTCTTTTGCTTTGGGGAAGTTTATTGCTAATTTTTCTCAAAAAGTTACTGCAAGCTCTTTGCTAATGTTCATTTGATTTCCATATTGAGGCACTTTCAATAATAGTTAAAGGAATTAAAATTTTTGTTGAGTCTATTTATGATAATTATTGAAGTCCAATTTTTCTTATACAAAAAAATTTAGAAACTTTTTCTACAAAGGTCTTTAATTTTCTACACTGTGTGATAAATACATCTAATAAAAAATGTTATGTTCTCTTTATATAATAAATCCTCTGGAAGAATAAGGGGGGTGGAATGATCAACTGAATTGATATAATCCACATGTACATCTTATATTTTATTTTCTACCAGAGCCAATTTTCTTTCAGCCTGAAATGACAACATTTTTGTACTACTTGAGTCCCTATAATCTTGTAATATTTGAAATAAATTATGTAGTTCTTTAGTAGATAATCAAAATATGGGCCATAGACTGTTAATATCTTCCAGCAATTTATAATACTCATTAACAGGTTGTAATTCATCACTTCTGTTTATACTTTTTGGGGGTCATAAGTAGAAAATAAATTTTCAAAAAATACAGTACATTCCTGATTTATACTTTCTGTGACTGAACTTTCTGTAAATCTATCTTATATGCTATGTAATAAATAGAATCTCTTCTTTGCATTTTTTCAGGAGCACCTAAATTCCCTAATAAGACAAAATTGACTTTACTTCTCTAGATATTTTTCTAAGGTATCTGCAATTAAATAAGCCAATAAGAATATTACCCAAATAATGATGAATTATAGATTGTGCAATCTGTATATTGACTAATTCTAATGGGTGTTATATAAAAATACTGGTACAATAATGTAGAAGGTCTCGCGGGCCCATTTGGGCTGGAAGTTTCAAGCCTGGCCTGCAGCAGGTTTTTCCCCTCAAAGAAATGAATCAGACACTTCTATTAACTTCATACTGTTTGGCCCATGTCTCAAGCACATTACTAGCTACCTCTTTCATTTTAATTCATCCCATTTCTATTAATCAACTAATCTACCTGCCATGTGTCCCAGCCCATGGCTCATCTGTATTTCTTACATTTCTCTTCTTCTCGAGGGTCAGTTGGTAACTGGCTAACTCCACCCTCCTTCTACCTGCCTGTCCTCTGATCCTCCACCCATTTCTAAGGCGCTCAACATAGGCCAAACCAGTTACTTTATTTACATCATACAGAGAACAGTTCTACCACAGAACAAGGTAGGGCTGTTTAATAGTCCTAATGAATGAACTTTCCATTGATACATTTTAATAGGTTGAGAATTATTGTAGGTAGGAATTGTGAAGGCATTTTTTTCTTTATCTTGTTCTTTATCTTGTAAAACTGTAGTAAGAAATAGTCTTTTAAACTAATCACTGTAATAGACTATTCCTGAAGTAATAAAGAAGACAAGGACATTCTAGGCAATAAAAAGCTCCTTGACCAAATTACCTTACTAATAGCTTTATGTTCTGTGAACTTTCTCCATTATCCAAATTTGTCTATAAAAAATTAGTAGAATTCCAAGGACTATTTAATTTTCAATATTTTAATCATTTAGCTGTTCCTATAGCAACTGTCTTCATGGATATAGTTTTACATAGATTTATCAGTTAACCATTTTAAACATATGACTGTTGAAAGCTTTGAAATGCTTAGAGCTGTTGTGATCTGCTTATGTACAACCTTAATAATCTGTGATTAACAAAGAAGTCACACATTATATCCTTGTATATCCTTATTCAATGTCCCTTCCCCCTCCCACAACATCAGGTCATTCTTTCTTCTCCACAATTCTCCATCCCCTCCCTGAGCAGGCAGCAGACAGTCCCATGGTCCCACTGACACAATATTGCTTAGTTCAGCCTCTACTTCTAGCAGATCCAGTTTTCTCCCCCCTCCCTCAAGAGTGAGTCAGGTGTTCCTCTAGGGGGAGTGGGATCAAAGTAGTCAGTCCTGGGTGTTTCTGATACTAAGCTGTTCAGTGGTTGTGGTTTGCAGCTTGGGCATGCTTTGCTTTCTTCTTGTTTCTTTGTTTGTTTGTTTAGAGTTCACAAATGAGTTAATAGAACCCCTGTTTATCTTTCTGAGTTTGTGATACCTTGCTCAGGAGGATATTCTACAAGTCCATCCATTTGCCTGTAAATTTTAGGATACCATTTTTTCTTACTGCTGAGTAGTATTCCATTATGTAGATGTACCACAGTTTGTTAATCCATTCTTCAGTTGAGGGACATCTAGGTTGTTTCCAGGTTCTTGCTATTACAATTAACACTGCTATGGACATAGTTGTGTTAATGCCTTTGGAGTGTGACTGTGCATCTTTAGGGTATACATCCAGAAGAGGTATTACTGGGTCCTTGGGGAGATTGATTCTCAATTTTCTGAGAAACCGCCATATTGAGTTCCAAAATGGCTGAACAACAACTCTTCCCACCAACAATGGAAGAGTGTTCTCCTTGCTCTGCAACCCTCCAGCATACACTTTCATCTGGGTCTTTTATCTTAGCCAATCTGTAAGGTGTAAGATTGTATCTCAAAGTTATTTTGATATGCATTTCTCTGATGGCTAAAGATGATGAGCAGTTTTTCAGGTGCCTTTCAGCTATTTGTAATTCTTCTGTTGAGAATTCCCTTTTTAGTTCTGAACCCCATTTTTTGATAGGGTTATTCAAAGTTTTGGGCTCTACATTCTAGATTTATTTTTGTATCCTAGAGATCAGTCCTCTATCACTTGTAGGGTTGGTGAAAATCTTTTCCCATTCTGTAGGCTGTTTTTTTGTCCTATTGACAGTGTCCTTGGCTTTACAAAAGCTTCTTAGCTTCAGGAGATCCCACTTATTGATTGTTGGTCTTAGTGCCTGTGCCACTGGTGTTATATTTAGGAAGTGGTAGCCTGTGCCAATTTGTAGAAGTGTATTTCCCACTTTCTTTTCTCTCAAGTTTAAAGTGGCTGGGTTTATGTTGAGGTCTTTGATCCACTTGGATTTGAGTTTTGTGCAGGGTGACAGACTCGGATCTGTTTGCATTTTTCTACACACTTCCATCCAGCTATGCCAACACCATTTGATAAATATACTATCTTTTTTCCATTGAATATTTTGGACCTCTTTGTTAAAGATCAGGTGTTCATAGGTTTTTGGGTTAATGTCTGGATCCTCAATTCTATTCCATTGGTCCACAAGTCTATTTTTATGCCAGTGCCAGGCTGTTTTTTATTACTGTAGCTCTATAGTATAACTTGAAGTCAGGGATGGTAATACCTTCTGAGGTTCTTTTGTTGAGTAAAATTGTTTTGGCAATCCTGGCTTTCCTGTTATTACAAATGAAATTGAGTATTGTTCTTTCAAGGTCCAAAAAATATTGTGTTGGGATTTTGATAGGCAGTGCATTGAATCTGTAGATTGCCTTTGGTAGAATTGCCATTTTTACTATGTTGATCCTACCTATCCAGGAACATGGGAGAGCTTCCCATTTTCTGATATCCTCTTCAAATTCTTTCTTCAGTGATTTAAAATTTTGTCAAATTGATCTGTTACTGCTTTGGTTATAGTTACTCCAAGATATTTAATTCTATTTGCAGCTATTATAAAAGGTGATGTTTCCCTTATTTCTTTTTCAGCCATTTTATCTTTAGTGTATAAGAAGGCTACTGATGTCTTTGAGTTAATCTTGAATTCTGCTACATTGCCAAAGGTGTTTATCAGCCGTTGCAGTTCCTTGGAAGAATTTTGTGGGTCACTTATGTATACAATCATATCACCTGCAAATAGAGATAACTTCACTTCTTCTTTTCCAATTTGTATCCCCTTAATCTCTTTTCATTCCCTTATTGCTTTAGCTAAAACTTTTAGAAATATATTGAATAGATAAGGGGAGAGAGGACATACTTGTCTAGTTCCTGATTTTAGTGAGATTGCTTTGAGTTTTTCTCCATTAAGTTTGATACTGGCTGTCGGCTTCTTGTAAATCGCCTTTATTATATTTAGGTATTCTCCCTGTATTCCTGATATCTCCAGGGTGAACATTTATGACCTGAAAAAGCCAATCTGGATACCAAAATTTTGAAAAAATTAATGCTGTATGTGTTTCTGCATCTACAAAACCTTCAGCTTCAATATCATTTGATTGTCTAATACTCTTTATTCTCTCCTTTAGAGCAGTTTGTCAAACTAAATGAAATCTAATACTTGTATGAGTTTTTTTCTACTTTTTTGATAATTGTAGGTGTATATTATGTTCCGGTAGTTCTGCTTAGTAACCGGATAAATTATGGTTGGTTTTCTAGTACCTTTGGGCCACCCCTTTTCATTTTCATCATGTGATGATATGGTAGATTCTTGTCTAAATTTCTCTGCTTGTACTTCAGTATTTTTTTAAGTTTCATTAATAAATCTTCCTAAGTCTTGTATTCCATCAATCAACTTTTCATATTTGGCACAGCTATTATACCACTTTTATGTTTGGCACAAAAATCCTCCATGGAAAATAAGGACACAATATGGACTATTAGATTGACAGTAATTACATTTGGAATTATGTCAATCTTAGCTACGGCATTTATTGCTTTTACTTTGAAGTCATCCACAGTAGCAATCTAGAACATCCCAATACTCTGCATTATGACATTTCCCATCCAACACATGGAAAAGATTTTATTTTTAATGCTAATTCTCTTCTTAAAGACTTCTCAGGTGTTTCACCAAATATGCTGACTTCTCACTTTGATCCCAGCAGTGGTAAATACGGCAGTATCAGAGGATGTGACAGCTCTGCCTGGTGTGACTTCTTTATCTTTGTGATTATGCTATTTTTTGAAGTACCAAATTCTTTTATAAACCTCAGTTTTATGGTTTTATCAATAAAGACTTGGGAGTCAGATGTTGTGGTCAAAAACTGCTAGCTCATAAATGTAGAGGAGCCACCTGCTAATAACCTTCCTCCTTAGCCAGTATCTCAGAAAAATCCTTCTGCTCTCCAAACCAAGAAGGGCCACTATAGTTCTTCCTTACTACTTCCTGCTATGTTCTTTATTAGTTTCCCAGACTCCTTATAACTCTCTAAGTTTACATCCTGTCACCTATTTGCTGGATCTGTCTCTAGACCTAAGGTTAATTAATGCAATCTTCAGGTTCAGAGTGTAATTAAATATCCTGCAAAATGCTTCATAATATCCAAAACACTACAAGAACCTGTTTCATTCAATCAATCAATCAATCAATCAATCAATCAATCAATGTGGAATCACCTCAAGAATAATGCATAAGGTACTTCTCTGGCCATTACATGTGCACAGGCATATGGATACATAAATAATAAACACACACACACAGACAACATACATCAGACAATATACATACTTAAATTATTAAAATAATTTAAGTCCCATTTGATGTCATTTTCTTTCATTATAATAATGATTTTATTTGTTTATTTCAATTTTTTATTATTGTGTATAAAGTTATATTTTTTTTATCCATGTATCCCCTTGTTCAAACTTCCTTACCCCTCCCAGCCCTCCCAGTCACTCTCTCTTCTCCCCATCACTTTATCTCCTCCCCAGCAAGGGTAGGAGGTCCCAAGGTTCCAAGGCGGCTTAGTTAAGCATCCAATCCAGGCAGATTTACTTTCTTCACCCCAACATCAAGACACTTGAGGGAATGGGCTCCAAGATGCCTGTCCAAAGTGTTTCAAATTCCAAGCTGTTGTGGTTGTAGTTTTGGTTTGCAGCTTGGACATGCTTGGCTCTTTGTTTAAAGTCCACTAATGAGTGAGTACATTCCCTGCTTATTGTTCTGGGTTTGAGACACTTCACTCAGGAGCATATTCTCCAAATCTCTCCACTTGCCTGCAAATTTTAGGGTATCATTTTTTTTTTTTTTTTTTTTTTTTTTTTTTTTTTTTTTTTTTTTTTTTTTTTTTTTTTTTTTTTTTTTTTTTTTTTTTTTTTTTTTTTTTTTTTTTTTTTTTTTTTTTTTTTTTACTGCTGTGTAGTTCTCCATTGTGTAGCTGTATCACAGTTTGTTAATCCGTTCTTCAGTTGAGCAATTATTTACAGTTAAACTATATGTATTCTTAACATATGGGGAAAAGTTTACTTAAGCTCTATATTTGTAAATCTAAACATAAATAGGTATAGTTTAAATGAAACATGAAATATACATTTAAACATAGCATAGGATATAGAGGAATCAAGCTCAATATTTTCTTTTCTAGAAACACAGTAGAGTGGAAAATTCTACAGTAGTATAAGCAGTTGCTTAGCTGCTTCATTTAGTTTGTAAAGTCTACAGGTGGTTGAACTAGAAATGATTTAATTCAGTTGTAATATTGTCATGAGTAATGGCAGGTTGTATGTAATAGCTTGGCTTAACCTCAAATGAACCATAAAACAGACACTAATACTGAAGTTGAAGCACTTAGTTGTATGAGACTCAGCATATTTGTTACAGTAAGTGCTTTCGTTATACAGAATCAAATTATATTAAGAAAAAAGTGATGTTTTAAATGTGTAAAATTAAAATTATAGGTCAGAATAAAATCACTTATTTTTTCTTCATTTTTTTCAACATTTGACAATGTGAAACCAGAATTGAAGTTTTATATGCTTCCCAAAATGACATATTACTGACTGTTCAACAAGGTTTTGTTTTCAATATAAATTATTTTTTTCTCTCTTGACAATGTTGAAAGCATCCTGTGAGTGACTACCAGCCACCAGATAGATAGGGAATGTCACAAATCTTCAAAGCCTTTATTGCTAGACTAGATTTTAAACTAGCAATGTCTTTATAAATCCAATTTGAAGGGCTGCCTACTGGCTGATCTCTCTATTCCATGATGGAACTTGATAGCAACAGCCATGCACTCTTCCAACAGGGGATAAGACTTCAGCTGGAATGTCTGAAAATAACTACTCTTGAAATAGAAGTGAAAATAGAGGGAGAAAAAACATTCACTTGCTGAAGAGATTATAGCTATTTGTGGAGATATGAATTGCAAAAGTTTTGTTATGGTTTCTACTTGCACAGTATACAATCAGGAAAATGTTCAAATAAATGACATGCTGTATTTTTTAACAAATTGTTAAATTTACATCAATTTAGTGAAGCCTCTTTTACTCGATGTTTTTTTAAATCAGTTTGAAGGTTGAAATATATATCTTTTCATGATATTATTTTTCAAATAAAAACTAGATTAGCACTATAGAATAAACTGTATTGTATAATCTCATTAACAATGTAAATATCTTATATACAGTAATTATGACAAGTAATGATACATTATGAAAAATCAGATAATAATCACTGAAATGAATAATATAAACCTTAAATGAATAGTAGGGTTCTTGTATAGGGTCACATATCAGAGGACTTCACCTGTATTAACAATAAAATACAAGAATAATATGAAATTATTTATAATATAACATATACACACATACTTTTTCTTCAGCCTTGGATTCATTGAGTTTAAGAGCAGAAGAAAAGAGAAAAAACTTATATCAGCAAGAAAAATTATGCAATTTTTTAAAATTTTGAGATTAAAATATAATTACATTTATTTGTTATCTTTTCTTCTTCTAAAGTCTTCCATATACCCTTAATTGTTCTCTTTCAAATCTATGACCTCTTTACTCACTAATTCTTATTGTATGTATATATGCACATATATATTTGAAGTATCATGTGTTCAGTCTGTATAATATTGTTTGCATTTATGTTTTAGGGGTGATCCTTTGATATTGAACCACCACTTGGCATGCTCTTTCTCAGGGATGTTGGTTTCTCCTACCCTCAGTAGTAGTGGACTGGGGTTCTTTGTCTAAGGTTCAAGTGTATAGGGATTTTCCCCATCTACCTTGCCATGTTTATTGATTGCATTTCTTGATTTTTAAGAATTTTTACAAATGGGTTATCATAATGTTCTTTATTACTTTTATTTTTATACATGTGGTCCAAATCTATACTCTGAAATATATTGGTTTAACCAAGATATGATCTATGTAGCTCAAAGTGAGAGTCAGATGAGTAGATGTGCCTAAAGGAGGAAATGTATCATTAAAATCACTACATTAAAGATTGCTTGGTGGGAATGGAGAAAATTAAGATCAGAAAATGGTGTAAAACAAACAATCAAAAAAAGGTAAACAAATAGAATCTGGCAAAATCATTATGAAGCTGTAAGTACTTTTTGAGAGCATCTGAAGCATTTGTGTGTGCAAGAGTTGAAAGCTACCAGGGGACTGATCACACCAGGACACAACTAGAGAGAGGGTAAAGTGGTGATTTCTGGGTCTTGATCAGGCTTTTCCAAACAGAGGTTCCCACGTGGCAGTATTAAAGTCCCAGAGAGGAGAGGAAAATGTGGGACAGGCAGTCACTTTGCACTGACTTTAGACCCTTGATACATTTTTTACATCTGAACATAATTTGAGTTTAAAATGAATCCAGGTGTACACACTAGTTTGCAATTATCTCTTAAGTAAATTCAGATAGCCACAATAATTAGCCTTATGTAATCACAATTTATCACTTCATTGGTCATAACAAATAGCATTTTGACATGTCATTATCTCTTAATGAGTAGGGTACCCTTTAATTAAGTTAGCACATTAAGTGACAGAAATCATCTGAGGAGCCTTCTATATCTTTGACATCCATTGTTGCTAAACTTTTTTCATGCCCTAATTAATCTGACTAAGTATTTTTCTTTTTTTGCTTGTACCAAAAGCAAATACTGGACAGGTGTGGTCCTGTCTATAATGGGGTCACATGTGCACTTGGTAATGTGTGTGCCACCTCTAATAATTCCATTAATGACTTGCTTGGAAAGCTGACTGCAGTATAACAGTCCAGTAGAGGTCCATGTTTCCATACCCAAAATATTTGAATTAGATACACTTTGGAATCTTTTAGATATTTTAAAAAGTTGAATATACAAACATAACAAATGAGGCAACAAGTTTGCCCTAGTCTTTACTAGTTTAATTGTTTAATCAATATTTCCAATGAAAAGTACAATAGTGTATGCACATAATCAATGAATTCACTTAAATTCCAAATACAGTATTAAAATTATGTTTCTATGATTCTTGATTTAGAATAATAAAGAATACTTTATATGTTGATTCCATTATTTTAGCCAAAGTTAAATAATCAAACATAGAAAATTTTATGACTCCATAAACATTTCATTTAGCCATGAAGAAGGACAGGCTTACCTTATACTCCTTGTGTAACTGAAAGCTCTAATTAATTTCATGCCTATGTGACAAATTATCAGTCAATTTTACTAACTTGTTTATTGTGAAACATTTAACTAACAAAGTAGTAAGGCATCATAAGTTAGGGTTTACTATTTGCTTTCTCATTTTCTACAGTATTTCTGTTAATGCCATTTAATTTTATGAGCACCATCCTACAACAGATCATTATCCTCCATATGTCTTTCAATGTATTTTTATTTGTTTCCTTTCCATATTGTTTTGCCAAATTTCCAGTTTAATTTTTGAAATATCAAACAGCTCTATGCCTTGTTTTAGTGCATTCTTTAAGTTGCTTGTAATAATTTTAATTTTATTCACTGAACACATAATACCAGAGCAGCTAGCCACAACTCCTAGTGGGTTCTCATCTCAATTATATAATGCAAAACACATAATGCAAATTATGTTTCTTTCCCACTGAAACAAAAATTTTCTGAATTAATTCATGTAACAGTAACAGATTTATATATATGACTCATGAAAAATTAATAATGTTAGATGTAAAGTTTAGCAATATTGTAGTCTTATAATTATTGAAATCATTTTGATTCATTCTTAAACGTCTTCAATTCATAAATTTCTCAAACATAATATAATTATTTTTATATAATAACTTCTGTTTATTTTTCTCTCATTTTCTAGAAAATGAAGTTCATATTTGAATCAAAGCCATTTCCAAGTCTATCTTTTCTATTTTTAATTGCAGAGTATGAGATATAACTCATCTGCTGTTGTTTGCATTTTAAAGGTGAAATTTCACTGGGAAAAAGCACATAAAAGTTGGGGGTCATTGCTGATGCCTGAGGTCTGATCAGCCAATTGAATCCATCCGAGGGTCATGCTGCCACTAGTGAGGCTACACTGTTCTTGGTAGCCTGTACTGATTCATGGAGCCATCCAGACATCCCAGCCCAGGTCAAGAAAACAGTCCATGTCTCAGTGTACAGCCCTGAAGCAGCAGGGGTCTGGGGTGATGTACATGGTTGGTATTACAACCAAGGTCTCTGTACATACCTAGGGTCTGGTCAGTCAACTGAGAGCATGTTAGTGTCTGACACCAGGGACATACTGAACTAAATGATTTGTTCTGTCACTGAGACTATGGAGATGTCTATGCCTGAGCTGCTGCCAAGTGCCATGTCTGGGTCCATGGTCCTGCAGCAGCTGGAGTCTGTGATGATTTCATGCCCAGTGTTAACACAGGGGTCATAGAAAATCTACATTTAGAAATCCTAGGGTTTGACTGAGCCAGCCTTGCCCTTCATTGGCCCTGACATATAGCTGGTCATGCCGCTGGCTAGATACTGTAGCAGTCGAGGCAGACCCACCCTTTAGAGGAAAGGAGCTCCCCTCCACACCTCTACATTTAAGAATAATGGTCCCACCACTCACCACAGGCATGCCACTCACCTAGGCAGCATACTAGAGCTGACTCTATAGTTGGGCACAAATGAGTCAGCTCTGAGGCCATGAGAGCAGAAGACCATCCTACACCCATCTTTGGCCATGTGGTGGGATAGGTGAGTGAAAGATTTTCTCCCCTCTGTGTTTTACTATATGTAGGTGAGAGAGGTGACTGCTGGGGTCATGAGAGTAAGAGAACTAGCCTTATCCCTCACCAGCTGTAGCCCACAGGAAAGAGGACCCTGTACTCCATGTGGACAGCACACTAGACCTGATCAGTTGTTCCGGGCATCAGGGAACAGGCCCTGGGGTCATGTTACCAGGAGTGCTGAAAACCCCCTCATATGTTACCTAGACCAATTGGGAGATAGGGTCCTGATTGTGTGTGTACTGGTGAGTTCTATCTGAGGACCTGAGAACAGGAGAGCTGTCTCTGTCCCTTACTGTAGGCTGCAGTGGGAGAACTAGCACAGGCAGTAGTAGAGTTTACCCTGGATGGTGATGAAGGCAAACTTTTAAGGTGATGAAGACACTACTATCCAGGGCTATAAATATGGATATTAGTTATTCCACCCCAACAATCACTACATCTATGAGTAATTGTTGGAGAATGTGATGGGGGCAGAGCTACAAACCCAAAACTGCATGATCTCCATGACACAGGACAAAAACAGAATATCCAACAGGAGCCAAACAGAAAGCCCATTATCAATAGTGTAGCAGAAGCCAGAGGCCTCAATCCAGACCAATGGCTCATAGAAATGAACACTTACAAGTAAAGATGAGTAATCTAAAGAGTAAACTACTTTACTCAAAGGGTCAAACTACAGCTACAGCTTCAATAATAATAATAATAATAATAATAATAATAATAATAATTGCTCTTCCTTCTTCTCCTCTTCTTCTCTTCCTCCTCCTCCTTCTCCTCCTCCTCTTCTTCTTCTTTTCCTCCTCTTGCCCCCTTCTTCTCTTCTGCCTCTTTGACTTTATGTTTTATTTTTAAATTTTGTTTTGTTTTGGGGGAAGTTACGTGAGCAGAGGATTGATAAAAGGGGATGGGTATGTAAGTGGAATTGTGATGCATCATGCAAAATCCACAAGAAATCAATAAAAGTAAAATTAAATTAAATTAAAATGTTGCAGCCAAAGACAATCTTCAGAAATGTCCTTCCTGAAATAAGATACCTTCTGTAATAAGTAAAGGAAAGCCTCACTCAGATAATTGTATCAGGTCTTCCTTTGGACAGCTAGCTCCTAAATAATGACATAGATACTTCTTATTAAGTATGAAAACTTGTAATTAGCTTATACTTATTTCCAACTATCACTTCCAACCTAAATTAACCAGTTTATATTAATTTACATTCTGCCACATGGCTTGTTACCTCTCCTCAGTATCGTGCATTCTACTTCCTCTGTGTCTGGCAGGTAAATGTTCACTCTCAGATTTTTTCCTCCAAGTTCCTCTCTCCCAGGAAGTTCCATCTATAGTCTCCTGACTAGATATTGGGCACTCAGCTTCTTATTAAACCAATCACAAGGAGCATTAGACAGATGAGATAAACCAGAGAAGTCTTCATGTAGTCTGATTAGATATCCTAAAAAAGATACTTGTTTACTTATCAATTTATTCATTTTACAATTTCACTTGAAATTAGATAGATATTTTGTAGACCAGTAATTTTTTTTCTGTATAAAAATGATGAGAAGGGTCTTTCTACTTTCAAGTACCTTATTATATTTATTTCTTTAGTGTCTTAAATTTTGTATATTACATAAAAGTTTTATATACAAAATCACATACAGATATTCTGAAAATAAAAGAGGAAGAATTTTTTAAATGAAAGAGGGATAATTTTCTATTATTGTGTGCAAGAGTGATTCTTTAAAACCTTTTATTTGTATGTTAGATGAAAAAAAATATCAAGATGTTCAGGAAATATATGCTCAAATTTTCTAAAATGACAAAAATTTGTGAACATTGATTATTCAATATAAAAGTAAATTAATTCTCAGAGGAAATATTAATATAATAAAAGGAGAGAATATATAATATAAGGAAATTAAGTAGAAATAAGACACAAGATTCATATTAAAAATCATTTTTTTAATATTTTGATAGGGAGCACCACTCTATGTTGAATCAGGGGAAGAAAACAATGCATTCTAGTTGTAGTAGTTTAGTCCAAGAGGGATCCTAAATTTGAATTCTCTACTTTTCTCCCTTTGCCTCCTATCTGTCTTGTAAATTGTAGTCTATGGTATGTTTGCTGTTAGAATATGGTGTGCGAGCAGTTTAGATGTCTCTATCCCTGAAAAAAACCTTTGTGCTCTCTCTCCCTCTTCCTCCCTCCCTCCCTCTCTCCTTCTCTCTGTCTCTCTGTCTCTCCGTCTCTCTCTCTCACATCATCACAGAAAATTTTGTACATTACAGAAATATGAAGTAGAAACTTAGGTCTTATGACAAGGCTGACCAATTAAAACCAAAGTTTCTGGTGAATGTAAACCAAAATGCAAGGTGTTTTGTCACTATTGCTTTTGAGTGAATTAGCTGCTTCCTGCAGTGAATTTCTTGTGTATACTTGTAGCCTTCCCATCTGTTACTACCTGTGAATTCATTTCCCAAGGACTAGCAGAATAATTAATCATTAAAGGCCAAATGTTTTTGGGGGTGGTCAGAAAGATGACTTTTTATTTTGTTTAACTGTAAATTTTGATTGTATATATAAACTTATATATATAATTTGACTCAGAGTAAGTTCATATTACACTAAAGGCCTTTGTAAATAGATTATAAGCTTAGAATTTGTAGTTATGCACAAGGTCAACATTGCAGGTGCCTACCAAGATTCTTAACACAAAGCACCCTAAGAAAAGCACTGATATGGGACCTTTCTGTATGCTGTGAATATCATTTGTTAATAAATTAACTGTTTGGGTCCATGGCAGGCATCTTAGAGGTAAGCAGGAAGTCAGAGAATAGATAGGGGAAGGAGGGCAGTGTCAAGAGAGATAAGCCACCCAAGAAGCAAGATGTAAAGAAAAAGGTAAGTCATAAGCCATGTCGCAGGACAGATCAATGGAAATGAGTCAAAATTCAAGATCTAGCTAGCAATAAGCCTGAGACATTAAGTCTAACAGCATGTAATTAATATAAGGCTCTGTGTGTTTCTGTGGGACTGTGGACTTGCAGCTCTGGATCACTGGCCACCTAGTCCAATAACCTCATATTACAAAGCATACCAATTCTTTGCTTGCCAAGTTTATGGACAATAAACCTATGCATAAAAGTTTGTCTCATTTGGGCCCTGTTTTTACTCCTGTGGCCTTGGAGCCTAGTGTTGCTATGGTAAATGGGTCTACCCTTAACACTTTTGTTCATGCTTTCACATCACTTTATTAATCAGCTCATTATCTTGCCATAATGTGGTATTACAAATGGATTCCTCTTTTTCCCTTCTTAAATGTCCATTGTTGATTTAAGGTCTTTTCTTCCTCTCATTTGACCTTGTTCCCATTAATATCGTACTGAGGTTTTTATAAGTCATTCCCTTCTTGACCCATAAAGAAAGCCTCACATTCACTAACTGGTTTAATCTTTTATGTGCCTTTCCGACCCTGAAATGATTCAAGCCTTATAACATTGCTTAGGCCAGAGAATTACAGATTGTATGTAAAATTAATAAATGTGTGTATACAATTTAATAATTGTATGTAAAATTTAATAAATAATAAATGTGGAGACTCCTGGTAGAACTGGAAGAATAATGGAGAAGAATGGAGAACAAAGACAGAGCAGCAGAAAGTGGCTGTTTCCAGTTAAGATGATGAACTAAATAGCACAGTATGTGTAGAATCATTGATATCATCCAGAGAAGTAGAATTCTTGAGCTGGTAGGAGAGAATTCCTTGGACCCGTACAAGAGAAAGGCATCAGGGCTGGAATCCAAAGGGTTTTGTTAAGAAAAGATGGTATGGGGGCTGGAGAGATGGCTCAGCAGTTAAGAGCACTGACTGTTCTTCCAGAAAACCTGAGTTCGATTCCTAGCATCCACATGGCAGCTAACAACTTTCTGTAATTCCAAGATCTGACACCCTTACACAGTTTTACATGCAGGAAAACACTAACTCACATAAAATAAAAAAATAATTTTTTTAAAAAAAGAACAAAAGATGGTATGGAAAATGATATACATATATATATATATATATATATATATATATATATATATATATATCATGGAACAAAGTTACTTTCCTTACTCCATCTGATTGGGAATAGAACTTGAACTTATGTTTCAAGTATACTTCTGTCTTCTAATGCTTATGGTAGATATTTGCTATTTACTATTGATTCCAAACTGTTGTCCATTTTCAGAAAAATGGTATGGACAGTATTTATAAATACATGCATACAAACACACACACATACATACACACATGCATATGTACATACATACATTATTCTGGGTAAGATGCAGAGAAAAATAACTAAGATTAGACCTATCCACTAGCATAGATTGTAAGATGATTATATTTAAAATGCATTGTATAGTAAAGCTAGCAACATTCTGACACTTGACAAAGAGAAATGAATAACTGTGATTCTTAGAAAAAAATTTATACAATCGTAATTACTATTGCAACCTCCACACATATCATAGAAGATAAAGAGTACTTGATGCCCCTCCCACTTTACTGAGACATGGTTTTACTTTGTAGCCCTGGTTGCCTAGAACTCCCAAAGAAGGTCAAGATTAATTTAACTCAGAAAGAACCACCTGCCTCTACCTCCTTAATGTTGGGATTAAAGGATTATGCCACCACACTGAGTTGAAAACTTGTAATTATATAAATAAATATTTATTTACCTGAATAAACCCTCAGCATTTTAACACATTACTGGATTTTATCTAACAGTATTAATATATGAAAGCACCCAGGAGGCCGAGGAAATGCTGGAGGTATGCATCACCACAGTATCAACTTCGACAAATATCATCCAGGTTACTTCGGGAAAGTTGGTATGAGACATTACCATTTAAAGAGGAACCAAAGTTTCTGTCCAACTGTCAACTTGGATAAATTGTGGACACTGGTCAGTGAGCAGACATGGGTCAACGCTGCAAAGAACAAAACGGGAGCTGCTCCCATCATTGATGTTGTGCGATCAGGCTATTACAAAGTTCTGGGAAAGGGAAAGCTCCCTAAGCAGCCTGTCATCGTGAAAGCCGAATTTTTCAGCAGAAGAGCTGAAGAGAAGATAAAGGGTGTTGGAGGCGCCTGAGGCCCCTCTGAGAAAGTTAATTAAATGTTAACGTTTTCCAAGTGGAAAAAAATAAGAAATCAAGGTTGCTAGTACATTATGAAACTTAAAAATAAACAATATAAGAAGGAGATAAATGGTAAAAAAATTAGCATTCTAAAGAATGCTTGTGCTGGAACCAAATAAAAAGTATTGGCACCATTTAAATTCAATCAATTATATTTTGAAAAGTAGTATTTGCTATCTCTGATATTCAAAGAATTTCTTTAATAATTATTAACCCTTTTATTTCATAATGAGAAAAATGATTGGTGCTGCATCTGAAGCCTGAATTCAAGTTCAAAAGACCTAGTAGATTAAGAAGAGGCATCAATATCAAAACACACAGCTTCAGTGTAATGATCTTGCTAGCATATTTGCATTTTCTTTAACTGCTTTATTTCTTTAAAGGAATGCATTTTATTATATTTATAGCATAGAGCTAGAGGATTTAGGGGGCACATTGCTTATAAATATAGAAATGACATGACTAATGTTTCAGGAATTTATTCAAGCTTAGAAAATTTTTTATTTTAAAAAAGATGCATGAGCCACTGAATTTAAATTTGATAACATTTATATTTGTCTATCATGTTTCATTGTCATTTTTACTATGTAAAATAAAATCAAATTATATAAAACATCTTTTTTTTTTAAACTTTATTTATTTATTTGCCTTGGTGTTTTGCCTGGAACTGGAACTACAGACAGTTGTTAGCTGCCATGTGGGTGCTGGGAATCAAACTCGGGTCCTCTGGAAGAGCAGACGGTGCTCTTAACCGCTGAGCCATCTCTCCAGCCCCTATAAAACATCTTTTTATTTTTATCTTGTAAATACACTGACAGTTTTAATATTGTATCCTATTCTATAAATACAGAGTTTTTGAGATATATTTATATTATAATTTTAAACAAATAAATATATCACTGTAAATTATTATCAGAATTTAATTAGACTTGGAACAGTGTATTGGGTGGAATAATTGTTTATCATGCCTTGTATTCAATCCTCTGTATTGTACAAAATAACCATAGAGCTTAAATGCTTTTTATATGCTATATAGTACATGGGAGGTCAACATGAGGTTTAGGACTTCAAGGTTATTGTTGGTTGGATAATGACTTTATACTGAGGCTAAATAGCACCCTAGTCCCAAATTAAAAGTAATAACAATAAAACAAATCTTATTCACATTAGGTTAATACTTGACACTTCTAAATAAATTAATTAATGTATTTGTATTGTGTGTGTGTGTGTGTGTGTGTGTGTGACAAGACCTTCTTTTAGGGTAGCCAAAAACTCACTTTGCAAACTAATGGGCTGGTGAATTTCCTGCCAATCTTTCCACCTTAGCCTTCCAAATGCTGAGATTACAGAATTGTTCTATCAGGGATGTTTAAATTTACATCCTTAGTTTATTACTGAAACTTTATGAGAACTGCAATGCACATCTGTCTAGGTATGTGAAGAAAACTCAGTTTATATGCATAGTTTTTTTTTTTTCCTTTATTTTGTATTTATTAAAAAAAACACAGTAAAAAGAATTTAAAATGTGGAAGAGTTAACAATAACTATATAGAGGATAAGAATGATAAGCATGGCTTATCAAGGGTAGACATACAAATAAGATTGCTACACCTATATTTTCTTTGTGTTCATCTTTCCCTCTGAATTTTTTTTTTTTTTTTTT